>JAHBCN010013832.1:0-23731 GCA_019359885.1 Listronotus oregonensis
CAGTTGTCTGAAGTTGAAAAGGCTCAAACTGTATCAAGAATCGGAGAAGGATGGTTAATCCGTGCTGCAGCGCAGTTGTATAATAGAAATAAAAAATACTATATTGAAAATTAAGCAACGCTGGGAACAAGAAGATTCCCTAAAGAGGAAAATTGGTTCAGGTCGTCCCAAACTTTTCCACCCTGAACAGGATGCTGTTTTTTAGAATATTTTAGAAATAATCAATTTGCAACTGCAAGGGATGCTGTTATTGATACAGCATTTTCTGCCTCCCAACCTACAGCCAGTAGGAGAGTAAAGGAATCTGAACTAAAATGTCGCCCAGCTGCGAAAAAATGTTTCTTAACGAAGAACGGTGACAACCAAGGATTATTTTTGCTTTAAATTATATATACCGCAATCCTCAATTTTGGAACAGGATCATTTTTACTGATGAAAAGACGTTCCACTCAACTTATAACGGCCAAATTCGTGATTACCGTCCAAACAATACCAGGTTTGAAGAGCGATATACTAACCCCCTCACTTCTATACATGGGTGTTTCTCTGTAAATGTATGGGGCTGGATAAGTGGTCATGGACCTGGTGTTTGCTGGCGAAGAGAGGAAAGATTTAATGCCGGAAATTACTTTAACATTTTAGAAAACATATTGTTACCAACTGCTGAGCAAATATATCCCAATAATACGTTCATATTTCAACAAGATAATTGTCCAGTCCATACGGCCAATGCTGTAACCCACTGGTTTCAAACCAATAATGTGGAAGTGCTGCCTTGGGTCGCTTATAGTCCCGATATCAATCCAATCGAAAATAATTGGGGTATAATCGTAAAAAAATATATCATCGAAATTTTAGGCCACAAAATTCGTATCAAATATAATTCAGTCAATTCCGAATAGACTGGCTCAAGTAATAGAAAAACAGGAATATATGACCAAATATTAGATTTTATTTATTCTTGTGAATCGTTTTTTGTTTCTATTGTAATTTTTAAAAAACTGTTTCGTGTACGCTTTTTTTATGAATACAACTGTACATCGTTTATACAAATGTGTTTTCTTTATTTTATTGATGTCACACCAATGGATGACATTTTCCATAACCTTCATCATCTAATAACCTCAACTGAATATACATTGACATTAGCCGGTTTTACGCAAATATGACGAAGGTGGCTCTCGATTTAATTCATGTACGCTTTTTTATGAATATAACTGTAAGATTGCTTTCTTAATACAAAACTTTTTGAGTAATTAATCGATTTTTACTTTTCTCTAATATTGGCTATAAGTCCGTGACATAGAATAACATGTCTGACGTTGTTTTAACATTAATTTATTACTTTAGAGCAGTTGTTTTTATAATAGCCGCCATAGCCTACTTATATCACAGACCCACATCTACAAAGATATCATAATAATGGGTGTTTAGGTTATTGCAGATACTTCAAATATAAAAATATGGAAACAAAGAGACAAAGTTAAAAGATGATATAATTTAATAATTATTAAGCTAATTATTGTATAAATTAATAAATAATTTAATGAACAATATTAAATTATTATTAAGTAATTTAACACCAGCAATTTTTTGCGGGTAAACAATTTTAAAACGACTTCTCCTTAAAATGTAGCTATATTCAGGAGACATGGTGAATAAAACTACCTAGATACTTTACCCTGTAGGTATACACAAAAATTGTTTTTGTTATGGGTAGCCTTATTTCATTATACCTCTGCTAAAAAATTGTCAATAAATGTGCAGATTTTAAAACAATGCACCTCTTTACACGTCACAAAATATCTTGTGGAAACAAATAAAAAAATATATTTCTTCTAAATATTCCTGTATATTTGAAACAATAAATCAAAATATCTTAACTCAATTTCCTTAATAAACTGTCAGAAATGTATAAATTCTGAAAACATACTCAAGTAAAACACGGTATTAACATTTTAGTTGGCATAATCCATATTATTTATTGGATGGTGGGCCACCCTTTATGTATTTAATGTTAAATCAAATTATTTTAACTCTAAACAAATATACAAAATAATATTTCGTTGGATTTGGACAAAAATTCACTCTTTTTATGCGTTTATATTGGAATTATAAAACAGTTAAGCTTCAAATTCTGAGTGATTTTTTGGGCCACTCTGTAGGCCTGCACATCCTATTTAAAAGTTGATCTTATTGACCTAAGAACAACATACTAAAATTTGAAAAAAAAATCGTTTGAGAGCCAAAATCCCATGTAAAGTGTGCCATGTCCTTTGAGCTGCTAGATTAGCATTTTGGTTTGCCTGGGCATAAATTAATAACATATCGGCATATTTTCCCGATTTAAAAACATTTTTACTTACAACAGACAAACATATCGCCACCAGTAGACACAATGCACGACTACACGAAAGTTTTGGGTAGCGCTGTTGCCAACTGTTGTTAAATATTTAACTGGAAAATAATATTTTAATATTTTTATTTTAAGATTAAAATTTAAAACTTACAGTACAGGAAATGAGGCATTTTGGCTAGGAATTTTTTTGTACTGCATGGATTTATCTGAAATTTTCACAAAAGGTAGGGAATAGCGCAAGGATCAAAGTTTATATCATGCCAAGGTGTGCTTTTATCCTAGGTGGAAATTTTTTATTGCTTTTTAACTACTGCAATCGATATATAAATTAATTTTAAGTAAAAAATGGTCTATACATTTTTTTCTTAAAACTAATATTTTTCGAGTTATTCGCGATTGAAAGTAAAAGTTTTTCGACAAAAAAATAGACGTTTTTAATGGGTTTTTCACGAATAACTCTAGAAATATGCATTTTATTAAAAAACTGTGGAGAGCAAAATTGTAGCTTATAAAAAACTAGAAAAAAATCTTTTTTTATAATTTCTCTATAACCAATACAGACCTGGCTACGGCTTTTAATGGTTAGCCTTTGTTCGATAATGCTAAATTTGAAAGATTCAAAGACAAATAGCGGAAAAAGTTTGCATTTTTCAGGGAAAACATATAATGTATTTTTAAGGTTTATAATAAGATCTTTCTTTCAAAAACAAAAAAATTAGCATGAAAATTGAGCGAGCTATGATAAAAATAAGTTCAGTCCCTACTTTTTTCTACGAAAAGATCATTAAAAACAACCCCCTAATTCCCCTCTTAATTAAAATAGATCTGTATCCTTCTGCAATTCTTTTTATATATGTATTATTTATACATCCTAAAAGTTTAACCGAATTAAAATGCGTAATTTTAGAAAAAAATGGAGCTTAAAGTGAAAAACGATTTTTCGCAATTTCGTAAAAATAGCCATTTTTTAAAAATAACTTCAACAATACTGAACATACGAAAAAAATGCTGGAGTACCGAATTATAGCTTTTTTGATAACAAAAACTTTTTATTACATAGATTTTTCTGTACAATAAATATTTGGTCAGATGTAGCAGTTTAAAGCCTCTATCTACGGGAAAACCCCTTATTTAGCTTTTTAAAAATCCCATTTTAAAATGGGTTAAAAATTTATTTTTAAATTTACTTTAAAAAAAAACTACAAAATTATTTTTTAAAAATTTTTTATCATTAAAAAAAAAAAGGGGTATTTTTTAAAAAAATTTTTTTTTCAAAAAAATTATGGTTTAATTTTTCTATGTAATTCTACTTTCCCTATTTATATCTATTATATTTTTTAAATTTTTCCCTGTTTTAAAGGGGGGTTTTTAAGGATTAAAATTTGCAAAAAAATGAAGTTGGTCATATTTTGGGCAGTAATATTTTTAATTATTAAATCTGAAAAACTTTAATTTTTGGGGAGATAAATCTTTTTTTTAATTAAGTTATAATAAGGGTTGATTTATAAAGGCTCAAATTTTTAAAAATAAGATTTTTAATATTTTAAGCAACAGCATTCTAAAAAAATCACTATGGTCCATTAATTATTTTTTTGGGGAAAAATATTTTTTTTTTTTTTTAAGCTCAAAAAGGGGTTAAAAATTTTTTAAGGGTTAAAAAAATTTTTAATTTTTTTTCAAAGAAAAAAACAATCTTCATCAACTAATCAAAAAAAAATTTTTACCCATTTAAAAGGTTTAAAAAAATGTTATTTTAAAATTTTTTGAAATTTAAAAGGGGTTTTTTTTCCCCTTTAAAAAAAACAGCACATCATCAAAAAAAAATTTGAAGTAGGGTTTTAAAAGGCCTTTTTCCAAATTTTTGTATGCAAATCGATGCGGGAAAAAAAAAATTGCGAGGTTTTTTTTTTACCCTTTTTCCCCGGCCAAAATTATGTATCATCAACTCGTTTTTTTTCAAAAAAAAAAAATTCATGGGAAGGGGTTTTTTTTAAAAGGTTAAGTTTTTAATTAAATATTTATTATACCGTAAACTGTTAAAATATTTTTTTCTAAATTAAAGCAAAATTATTTTAAAATGGAAATTTTTTGTTTTGTAATTTGTTAAAGGGGGTGATTTTTAAGGGTTGAAACGTTACAAATTTAATGTTAGTAATAACTAACAAAAAAAAATAGATTTATTCTACTTTTTTAGTGATTTTAATTTAAATTTATTTTAAAATTTTAAATTTTTTAGCATTATTTTTTTTCCCCCTTAAAAAAAAAAGCCCCCTAACCCTTTTTTAAATTTGGGGATCTGGGGGGGTGAAACCTTTAAAAATTTAAAAGTTTTCATTAAAAACTGAAACTGAAAAAAAACCGGAGGTCAAACCCTTTTTTTTCCCCCCACCCTTTAAAAACTAAGTCCAGGGTCGTTTTCCCCCAATTAATTTTTTGGGGGAAATTTAAACACGACTAATTTTTAACGTGATTTATTGAAAACCTTACTAATATTTCTATTATACAGAAAAGGGAAAAGGAGGGGAGCCACACACACTGTGTTTTCTTAATTTGGCCCGTTTTGCCAATTTAAAAAATTTTTAAAATTCAAAAAAAATTAACAAATCTTAACATAGTCCCCCCCCTTGAAAGGTTGGGGGGTTTCAAAACCATTTTTAAGAATTTAAGGTATACATACCTAATAGTTATAAGTTTTTGTAACAAGGGTTTCCCAAAAAGTAACTATTTAAATACATTAAATTGGGGAAAATCCAAAAAAACATTTTACATACTGAAAGCAACGCGAGTTTTGAAGTTGCTCGTCTTATGATTCCTTTTTTTTTTTTCCCCCACCTATTGGAAAAAAATTTTCTTTTCCGGGGGTAGACTTCGACTTTTGGGCCCCGGGCCAAAACCCCGGGGGGAACGTTATTTTTTTTTAATCAATACCAATGAACCAATTTGCATGTTGGGTTTCTTATCAAATTCCCCTTTTTTGCGTGACTGGAGGTCATGCAGATATTTTTTTTTCCCCCCTCGTTTAAAAAATTTACAAAGTATTAAATTTTGGGACCCCCAAAAAAAAAAATCGGGGGGTTATTAAAAAACTCTTTCAGGAATTCGCCCCAAATGCATCCAAAAAAAAGGGGGGGTAATAATTTTAAGGGGCATTAGGATCGGATGTAAGAGGAATCATAGGTCTCGAATTTAAAATTTCAATCTGAGTAACAAGGGTATAAAATTCCTCATAATTTAAAAAAGTTCCATTTAAGACACGCTTTAGATGATTTTTAAAACATTTTACCGCAGCTTCGTGCAAACCTCCGGTTTTTTGGGGAACGTCCCCGGGAAAAAACCATGTGTTTTTTAAGGTTTTGGAAAAATTTAAATTTTAAATTTTTTTGTTTTAACAATTTTTTTTTTTAAAATCAATTCACTATTGCACCCCCCAAAAAAATTAGTCGCGTTATCAGACATATATCGGTACAAAATCCTCGCCGTGAAACGAATCTTTTTAACAAGCTTAAAAAACCTTCGCTGGTTAAGTCTGAAATAACTTAAAATTTACAGCCTTTGTCGCAAGGCACACGAATACACAAAATATCCCTTTATTACTTTATTAGTTCGTTTTTTTACTAGCCTTTTTTAAAAGGTCCAGCATAATCAATAGCGACGTTTAAAAGGGGTTAGATGCAGTTATTCCGCTTTTTTGGAAGATCATGTGATATTTCCGACATATGTCCGAGATCTAAATTTTTTTGCATGAATTTTTTTAATGCCTTTTTCGAGTTCGGTTTTTTTTGCTAAACGTCTTTCAATCGCGTACAGCCTATTAACCCCCTTTTTATAATTTTTCCCCAAATCCAAAAATTTTTTTTTTTAAAGGAAGTTTTACCACAAATCTACCATTATCGTTTCTAGTCGGGTTTTCCCCGTAAAAAATTTTTTCACTTTAAAAACTCTTCTTTAGTCATAAGTGACCGAGGATTTAATTTACCTCTTCTTTAAACCCCAAAAATTTTTCGATATTTTTTTTTTAAAAAAGCATTTTGAGATAAAAGACAATTTGATAACATTTTTTCGGTTTCCCCCTACGTGTTTTTCCCCCCAAGGCTTTTTGACCAGCAATCACCCACCAAAAAAAAACGGGTTTTTCAAAACGGGGTTTTTTCCCTAATTTTATTTGTCCTATACAAAGGAGCTCAAAAAATACTTCCATCCCAAAAGCATATCTATTGGGGCGGAATTTAAAAAACCCGGATCCGCTAATGGTAATTCCGCCGGAATATTTAACAAAAAGTGTCAATTCCTTCGGGGGGGCCCTTTTTCCGAGATGGTAGGTAAAAAAAAAAAATATTAATTTATTTTTATAATTATTTTGTCGAGATGAAAATTTTATTTCTACGCGTTCAAAATATTGGTTTTGATTTGGTTTATTACAAAACCCGGGGAAAACAACCCTTTTTGATATTCCCCAAATTTAGTTTTTTGACCTTTTTTTAAGTCAAAAATTTTGGGGTTTTTGAGGCACAATAAAAAACTCTACAAAGTATTGGTTTATTATCCCTATTTTTATGTAGTGATTATAGCCGTAGAAAGCAAAATAAAATTATTTAATGAATTTTGACAGGTAATTGACAAAATTGGAGCGGTACATTCAGATGTATCATTTTTTTTTGTTTGATTTAATAATTTTTTTTCCTTTCTGACAAAAATGCCTGATTTGGAGGAACATTTTTATCATCGCTTTTCGGTATGTCTTTATCAGTTGGAATATGGGTTTTTGGGGTTTTTTTTAAATTTTGGGTTTTTTTGTTCGAGAGATTGATGAAAATAAAGTTGCGTGATGTTCCCCCCAAAATTTTTTCAACCTGCTGATTTACACTCAACAGTGTTATCCCTTTTTCCGAAGGCAATTTGTACATAAATTTAAATTTCTTGTTTTTCTCTCTGATATGGAAAGTTGCTTAAATTTATCACAAAAATAAAAAAAATGTTGTTCTTTACAATGTGGACATTTCGGATATTTAGTTTCATTAGTTGATAAAAATGCACGTGAGTCAAATGATTTTTTATGCGGGTTTGGGTAAAAGTAATTGTTAGTTGGTTTCGTGCCCCAAAGCTTCCAAAATTTGGCAACGTTGCGTTAAAAATTCATTAAAATCGTCGATTTTTGGTAATTGTATATTTTTACAATAAACTTCCCATTCTCTTTTGAGTTATTATCTAATTTGGAAACTAAAATATAAATTAAAATCGCCCCTCCACTCTTTAACATTTTCACCCCAAAAGGCAGGGGAAAACCTTTTTAAAACGTATTTGAAAGTTCCCCAGTAGACTATGAATTCTTTATTTATGTTTAAATTTCCCCAAAAATTTCTTAATATGCGAATTAATAATAATTTTTTTTTCGTATCTTTTTTTTTAAAAAATCCCCCCCAATTTTGTAGGGGTTTTATCGGTGGCCTCAAAGTCTTTTAAAAATTTTTTGCTTCGCCCTTCAGAGCACCTTCTAAATAAAAGAATTTCGTTACATCGGGTAATGAATTATTATTATGTATGATCGCTTTAAACATATCTCTGAATCTTTTTCCCTTTCGAAATTACCCGAAAACTCCGGCAGCAAAAAATCGGTAATTTAGCAGGTAAAACCGGCAACGTTGTATTTTCTGAGATTCCGTTTGCTTCGAGGTCGTTTCTACGCGCACCACGCGCCCGAGAATTGAACAAGCGGCCACTTTGGGGGGGCCCCAACTTCCCATGGTCATAGGATGAGTGAGTTTATCACGCCAATAGCAATCGATAATCCCTTTCGCAGATGCCATTAAATCATAAAATCCCAGTTTCGAACGCTTCTCGTTCTTCATATGAATCATTTTCGTTATAGTTTTTTGGGAAAAAAAGCTGAGTAATAATTTTCCCAAATTGAGTTTGTACGTTTTGAAATTTGTCTAAATGGTTTTTTTTTTTTCAAAGCGTAAAACTAACGATTCGATCGGTTGGGGTTTTTAACATCAAACTTAGTTAAAAAATTTGAAAACGCGTCAATTCGGCCTTTAATTGGGGGTCTGTTATTTTTAAAAATTGTTTCAAATCCCCATTCGGGAGCTTCTACGTCTGACATTTTTGAAATTTAAAAAAAAAAAATATTTGTTACAACGGCTATTATTGAAAGTAATTTATTTTTATTGTTCTAAGTTTGAGTTTTTACGATTTTACGGAAAACTATTTATTTTTTTTTTTTATTTTAAAACAATAAAAAAAAAAGTGTGCGATGTAAACGTGATCACTTACCGGTTAAACACGTGATAGGGGGTTATTGTAGGCTTAAAATGAATACCTATTTGGAAATTTTATCCAAAAAAAAGGGTATAAAATAAACACAGTATTATATTTTTCGAGATAAAAAAAAATTTGGTATTACTACTACTACAGTATATTTAAAAAAAAAAATTATATCGTGTAAAATTAATGTAAAATCCTTGTTTTGTCTATCAAAATACCTATGCGAGAAATTATTCGTAAAAAAAAAGTTTTAAGCGTGTTTTTTTGAGAATAAACGAATTAATATATATATTTTTTTTAATTTAACGGATACGAGCAAATTAAGTATTTTTTATAACAAACTAGAATAACACTAAAATCACTTATTTTTTAAATTTGTTTATACCAACCAAACCCCCCCAAGGCAAAAATATTCTTACAAGCTAGATTATATATATCCTTTTATAACAAGAGCGGTTCACCGGACCAAAAAAGGGAATGTTTTACACTCGGTTTGCTAAATACATTACATTTATTAATACAACCGAGTGTAGACATTCCCAATATCTGGCTACCTTTTGGCTGAAATTATTCTAAAGTTAAATTAAACAGCGGAATAATATATTGGGTTTTTGTGAAAGCGTTTGTATCAATTAACAAATAAAACAATGGAAGTCTAAGATTTAAATGTTATTGAAACCATACATTGTCTAACACTTTTAAAGAAACGAGAACTAGCTTGGTATTTACACCCAATTTTGTGAGATCGGAAGTTTTCGAGAATAAACGAGATTAATATATATATTTTTTTAATTTAACGAGATACGAGCATTTAAGTATTTTTTTATGACGAGAACTAGCTTGGTATTTACACCCAATTTCAAATCGTGAAGTTTTAAGAAACAAAAATTCAAAGTAATAAAATATCGTGGCAATTTCAAATAAGAACCTATTTTTCGAGGTCGATAGGCAAAACTTTTAGGATAAATAAAGTAATATGGAAAGGACTGACCTTATATCATCGTTTGATCGTGGTTGCTAACGGTAGCCATTTTTGTCGTTTGTAGCTGGCCGTGTTCGTGGTGTCCGGGAACCATGCAATTTTCGCTTTGGAATCTTGTTGTTTTTAAACATCCATAGTTTGCTGATATCGGGCGATGAAGGACCAATGTTAGGGTCGTGTTTCCTCAATTAATTTCTTAGGGAAATTTAAACACGACTAATTTTTAACGTGATTTATTGAGAGCATACTAATATTGTCTCATTATACAGAAGAAGCGAGAACAGAGAGAGGGAGCCACACACACTGTGTTCCTTTACTAGCGAATTTGGCTGTGTTGCCAATGTTAACTTAATTCTAAACATTCTAAATAAAATTAACAAATCTTAACAATTAGTATATTTTATTAGCAAGCGATTAAGACAAAAGGTTAAACAATTGTTTTCAAATTTTGTAACTTTGATATCGTATAAACAAAAATCTGTCAAGTTTTGACACATATGTCATATAAACTCTTTGACTTGTTTTTGAGCTTCACTATTGCCTGTTAAAATCGTAAGCATTATACTGTTTACACCCTGTATAGCCAAACCAACAATTTTTTACTGGTAAAAGTGTCGTGTGCACTTAACTCTATAAGATCAAAATCATTATTAAAATGCTTCGAAACTTTTCCAAAGCAAGTAAAACTTCAGTGCATTCATATTTTAACATGCGGCTGCAGAAATATAAAGTTAACAAAACGGATTTATTTCGTAACTTTCTAAGACAGATTAGCAAAAACAAATCGACCACGCTGTGGCTTTCGAAAATTGTTTTAAAGTTTCTTGTAAAGTTGGATGATATTTATTTTCAACATAAGTTATGGTTTCTCTACTACCAGTGGTGAAAACTTAAAATTTAGTGTTTTATTGTAAGGGGCAATATTTACTATAAAAATTATATTTAGATATTCTGTTTTCTTCATTTATTAATTTTTTGTCATACGGTATTAGGATTTTGCATTAGGTGTAAATAAATTTACGTTGGCCGATAATTGCCTCTTTTTTTTGTTAGTTCTGGTTACTACTAACCAGTTCTGCTAGCTTTGATTGGTAGTAATCAGAACTAACTGGTTACTACTTGGTGAGATATGGGACCCACACCAAATATATACCACATGCTCAAGGAGAAAACTTTGGTAAAGAACATTTTGGAATTTTCGAAATAAAGTTAATTTAAGTGAGTGTCTCTCAGGGTAAAATAGAACTTTTAAAAGCTAATCTTTCATTTGTTCTTTTTTTTTTAATTAATTTAGTTTTATCGCGAAATCCAAAATTTTGCAAAATTATACAGGGTGTTTCTTTAAGACATGCTAATATTTAAGGTGTGATCCTTGGACATATTTTAAGAAAAAAAAACTTCATATGAACGTATGTTCTAAAAGTCTTAACTTTTGAGATACAGGGTGATAAAGTTTAAAAAAATCAGTTTTTTAATAATAACTAAGATAATATTGTAGACATCTTTATAAAATTTGGTACGTGTCTTCTATGCATCAAAGTGCATTTTCTAATGTACAAAAATTTTGATTTTCTTTACCAGTGGCGTCCGTACGGGTAATGCATTAAATATTTTTCAAAAAAAATACTACGCCACTGCTTTCTCTTAAAATAAAAATTACTTTTAAAATCCTTATTTATTTTTAAGCAAATTAAATCTTCTTTTTTTTTTGGTCGACGCATCGTTTTCGCTAAAAAAAAATAAAATTCCTTTTACATCAGGATCAATTCCTTAATTAAATCACATCTTTGTTTATATCTTCTTTATTATTTATCCTATCAAACATATTTATATTACTATCTATATAGACAAATAAAAAAGCTGGATTTTTTGTTTAATTTTTTTTGTATCTCTTTTAGTTTTTTAAACGTCAATAACTCAAAAACTGTAAAAGCTACAAGAAAATTTATAGGACCTTAATTATGTATTTTAAAAAGACCTTTTTTGTTTAGGTGCAAAACTTATCGAGTTATAATCAAAAAAACGAATTGTCGGGTTTTTTAAGATGTACCCCTGGAAAAAAAATTGAAAATTAGAAATTTTTTATTTTTGGATTTTTTCTGCAAATTTTAAATAGTTTGCGATTCAAATAAATAAAATATATGATAAATTAAAAAAACATAAATATTATAAATACATTTTTATATATTGTTTCCAATTTTGTAATAAAATTTTTGGTAAAAATCACATTTTTGTTTATAACTCTTTATTATTTATCATATGACAGATGTGTGTATACCTTATTATATAGATAATTTAAAAAGCTGTATTTTTTGTTTTATATATTTTTTTGTATGTGTTATGGTTTTTGAGATATTAACATTTTTTTTTAAACGTCAATATCTTAAAAAATATAAAAGATACAAAAAATTTTGTGAAACAAGAAATACAGTGTTTTAAAATTTTAATATAAAAAAATATATAAATATTTTTCATAGAATGAATAATAAAAGAGATATAAACAAAATGTACTTTAATGATCCTAAAAGGAAATCGGATACTTAAAGCCTTCAGATCGAAAACGGCTTTGATCAAAAATGAAAATTTACGTTGAATATTTTTTGTTTTTATTGTGAATAAATCAACTTTTTTTCAACAAAAATATTTTAAATAAGACTAAACCCGTAAAAGGGCCATTATTTAGAAATATAGTGAAATGACAAAGTTTTTTATCAGAAATGCATTGCTAAAAACAAGAATATCTATGAAAATGGGGGTTATAAAGTTACTCAGTTTAAATGGCAAATGAATTTTTAACTTTTATGTTGAAATTGCTTTTAAAAATAATTAAATTTGAAAGTGTGTTTTAATGATTCGTGTTTTTTTAATTTTAAGGACACCCTGTTATTTTTTAAAAACAGTAACCATTAGCATTTGGAAAACGTAGGTATACATTTTGGAATTTTGTCGTTCGTTTTGATTTTTGTTATTGCGTTGCATAGGTACTTGGTGCCTGCTTATTAGATACTATTTAGTTACTGTTATTATTATTATTTTCCTGGTAATCTTCTCGGTATTTTCTCAATTTAATTAATTTACCATGCCAAGTCCTTGTTGTGTGCCTGGGTGCAAATCAAATTATAAAACTTCTCTTGATGCAGGAGAACCAGCTGTATCTGTTTTCACCTTTCCAAAGGACGAAAACCTTAAAGCCCATTGGCTTAGGAATATTCCTAGACAGTCATGGTCACCCTCAAAATATTCTGTGGTTTGCGCTAAGCATTTTGTAGAAAGTGACATTATTAGAGAGGATGATTATCGCTTACCAGATGGGTCAATGCAAAAGGTACCTACCAAAACTAGACTAAAGTTAAATGCAGTGCCTAGTATTTTTCCAAATTTACCACATTACTTCTCAAAAACAGTCCCTGTTTCCCGAAAAAGTCCTGCTGAAAGCTTGGCATAAACTTGAAAACAATAATGGTCGCCTTACAAACGACACCTATTCTGCACTTTGCCATAGTACCTCTTTTTACTAGAAATAATTGACTATTCGTTTTCAAAATTTGATTTGTCGTATATTTTACCAGGTAAATTTACTACTGAAAAGTTAGAAAAAGATTTGGTAAATACAGACTTCTCGGAGGTTGTAATTACAATGTTAGCTTTGATGATATTTTAAATGCTGAGAAAAAAATTAGACTCAAACATATATTTAGAAGCGCTGCTGATGGTAATTTCTCTTTAGCTGAGATTAAAAAATATGTTCATTATGATGTGCTCTATATTTTCAAACATTCTTTAAATAATTATGTTAAAAAAAGGAATAACAAAAATGCCACAGAAAAATGGAAAAGGCTGAGTCAAAAAACAAAAAAGGAAACTAGACACATTTAATAAATAAATAAACAAAACTAAAACTAAGACAATTACTAACTAAATGTTAAATTACACTTGTTTCCTTTTAAACAGATATGTTCTTATGCCTTGACCTATGCACATAAACTAATTTGTTTTAGAGTTTAAATATCATATAAATATATTTATTTTTTTTCAATTATTATACTGATTTAATTATTTTAATGGAAATATCAATACTATTTACGCGATCTTTGAATTGAGCCTTAAATGAATTTAAAAATACGCGCCTCGATACCCGGATTACGCTCATCGCGCTCGAGGGAAACCGATCTGAATCTCTTGCCGGTTGCGGCGTTGCCAAGTGGTTGTTCACGGCTTGTAGTGAAGTAGGGCTGTGAAAGAGATATAAACAAAAATGTGATTTAATTGATCCTAAAGTAAAACGATATTAATTTTTTTAAGCGAAAACCAGGAAAACAAATTTGATCAATAATGAATATAAATATTTAAAGTATTTTTTATTTTATGAGAAAGCAGTTGCGTAGTATTTTTTCTCCAAAAATATTTAATGCAAAACCCGTAAGGACGCCATATATAAGAAATAATAGAGAAAGTAAAAATTTTTGTATATCAGAAAATGCACCTTAATGCATAGAAAACACATACCAAATTTTATAAAGATGTCCATAATATTATCTCAGTTAATATTCAAAACCTTAATTTTTAAACTTTATTACCCTGTATTCAGAAAGTTAAGACTTTTAGAACATACTTACGTTCATAGAATTTTTTTTTAATGAGTCCAGGAATCACTTCCTTAAATATTAGCATGCCTTTAAGGAACACCCTGTATATGTTTTCCTAAAAATCATAGCCAGTTAAACATTTTTTACCCAACAATTTCTTATGCAAATATTTATAATGCCTAAAATTTTAAGTAAACAAAAATAATTTCTTACCTCATTCTAGTTATAAACACTTGAGCGAAATCCAGAGGTGTCCATGATATTCCAAGATCGGAGTTAAGAATTTCCTGCCAACCTGAGTATTTAACCAGTGAGCAAGCAGGAGATGGTACATCTGAAAATAATTAATTTAATTTATTAATAAGTAGTAGTTTTGTAAGAATTATTAAGAAAGATTAATTTAAATTTATTTTGAGGCTTGTTTGTAAAAAAGATTTTTTTTAGTTTAATACATTTAAATAATACTATTTAGCTAGATCTAATTTATTTCTTTTTAATTTAAATCAAAGATTATTATCAAGTGTTTTAATATGTTTTAATGTTTGCAATGTTTGTATATTATTCCACATAAAAATTTCCGTCACCCATTTGTATTTTTAGAAGTATTAAATTATTTTTTTTATTAACATAAAAATTGCAACACCCAGTAAATGTTGGTATATTTAATTAGTATTTTGGAAAATAATTGGGGCAAATAAAAATAACAATTGATAATATTGTTAACAATAAAAATTAAACCAAACTCTCAAACAATCAGTAGTGAGTTTTACCACCATGTAAGTTTTGACATTCTGTCACGCAGTTGCTTTAGCCCAAGTGTTTTGGCCTAAAAACACTTTTCCAACTTTTATTTGGCCGTTGGCAGCCTTTAAAAAAATATATTTATTTATTTTTTTTTAAATAAAATTAATAACAATTAAAATAGCAAAAGTACAGTAAAGCTGAAGGTGAGTAGCCGAGAAAGCGTGCAAAAATGCCCTAACTCATTTGCCGGAGAGTAGGGGGGGTTAAACTGGGCGCCACTGCTTTTGGTGCCAGGCCTAGCAGAGACCTTCCAAGGTTTAATTGGGAACTCTCGTTCAACTTTACTACCACTCAAAGACAACAAAAATTTTACTAAACAATATTAACATTAGAAAAAGGAGACACTAGGCGAGCCAAATAAAACACTATATTTAAAACAAATAGTTAATTGAATTTATTATAAATTTTGTAATTTAAGTTTACAAAAAAAAAAAATCAAAATAAAATGGTGAATGCGCACGGTTACGAAATGTACAAAATTTAAATTTATTATTTAAAAGTTTACAAAAAAAATATTTATATATAATCGAAATAAAATGGTGAATGCGCTGAGTTAATAACTGTTAAATTTTCTATACTGAGATAAAAAAATAAATATTATAAATATAAGTCTACAATTTATAAAATATATGAAATATAAAAATATATATAAATACCGCTCAATTATTTAACAATAATTTAGTGACCAGGTGCACCATTTGAAAACCAATAAGAAAATTAAGATTTACCAAAAAAAAAAATATTACAATAAAAATAAAAGAAAGGGTCGCAAATAATTTATAACAATATGGTAAAAATTTAAAAGCTAGAGTCCTAAATTGTTTCTTGAAAAGAGTTAAAAAAAAATTGTTAGTAAATCAATTTTAATGTTGCCTGTTTTGTTGAATCCAAGTGATGGCAGGTGTGCCAGCCACTACACCGTGAAGAGGGATGGTGTCCAAAGCTACAAACAACACGTTAACAGTTGGTCACTATCTCTGACCCGTCCCAAGAAAACTTCTACCAAATTGATGGCCCCTCCAAATCAAAACAAAAACCGTTTCAAAATTAATTAATGGCCCAGCAGAATAATGGCCCGTACGAAGAACCCCAAGATGTTAAGGGGTATTTTCAACTAACACGTGATCCCTGCGGCGTCGAACTGCAAGTCCTGCAATGCAGATATCTTTCCCGAAACAGCCAAAAAGGCAACGCAAACCAACAAAATTCACACAAAACCAAAGGTAACTTAAATCGGGAAAGATTTTTGGGAAATTTGCAGCACAAATCCTATAAAGATGGCTTGAATACCAGTCGCTGCAAATTTTCCTAGTTCTCGCCTTGAAGAATGACGTGAAAGTCGTAAATGGTAAAACATGGCCGAAGGCCCTTCGTCCTTCTCAAAAAGAGTACCAGTGGGCGCACGCGCATCGCTGCTAATTCTAGGAATTTTCTCGCCTCTGAATTGGCAACATCGTTACGCATTTTGAGTTGCCTACCCATGCTGCCCAAATAACAATGTTAATTTTTTAGTACATAATACTACGAGGGGTAAAAGCAACGTAAAGCATAAGGTAGGATACCAAATACGATAGAAAAACAGAAGTAACCCAGCAATTACAATCAAATTTGGAGCCTTTTGCCAAAAATAAACTGCAAAAAAAATGAAAACCCACCTGCATTAAGGTAAACAAACTAAATTATTAAAAACAAACCTAGGAATAAAAACTAACCGTGACAATTCTGTAACTCTTCGTGGCCAGTGAGAATCTGATGATCAATATCTGCCTGTGGTAGGGTCTCCCAGAAAAATCTTACTTTATAACGTAAACGTTGTACATCCAGCATAAGATGTTGCAACCGGCTTAGCTTCCTACCCATGAAAGAAGAGTAACATTAGCTTGTCAAAGGAAGTCTCTTGTAACTGCAGCTATGTGTAGTCTAGCATTGTCCTGCTGAAAAATTGGGTTTTGCAGTGGTTTAAGATATGGCAACGCAACAGGTTGAAACACGTTATTAATGTAAGACTGGGCGTTCATGTTTCTGTCTAAAAAAACTAGAGCTCATCTGCTTCCAATTGCTATGGCATCCACTACGCAAAATTGAAGTTGCCGTCTCTCTCTAGGTCTTCAACGAACTTTTCATCGACCATCATAAGTCCACAAAAAAAAATTGTGACTCGTCACTAAGTATGATCCGATTCCATTCCTCATTTCATTGAGCCCGTTCTTGACACCGTACCAGACGTAGCTGTCAATTGGTCAATGGCAATACAAGCCGAGGACGGTATGATTGTAGCCCATACGTTCTAATTCTTTGATAAATGGATCTTAAGGATATCTGTCGACCCGTAGCTTCCCTCTACTCATGTCCAATTGCTCTTGTTGTGCTAAAACGGTCTCTAAGGACACTATCTCTTAAGAGCCGTTCTTTATGATCTGTGGTTCTTCTTAAAGGCCCAGTGCCCCTACGACGTGTACTGCAACGATGTGTAGACCACTCTTGCCAACATCGCGTCACTGTTGTAACATCTCGATTAACAATTCTCCCAATTTCCCAAAATGACATCCCACCCTCCCCTAGACCAACTATTTTACCTCGTTCAAATTCACTTAATTAACGTACAGAAGGCATTACTAAAAAGTGTTTTAAATGCCACAAAAGCAATAAGACTAAATGAATCTAAGTAAATACCAATAAAAAACTAAAAATAAAAACTGATTATATTTTTTGTTAAAAAAGTCTGGTATTTTAAAAATTAATTGGAACAAAAATGTTATCATTTGCTATACTTCATGAGAGCAATTAACCGACAAAAAATTAGGGGTATATCTTCGTACATTGTGGGTGTTGCAATTTCTATGCCACACAGTATATTTTTAAAAATATGTTTAAACATGTGTGGAATATCTTAAATTGCAGATTTTTGACTCCATTGATCAACTCCTCATTACCCGCTCATAGTGACCCTCAAGATCGCCTGATCTTGAGGGTCACTGAGGGTTATTAAACATGTGTGGGACACCTAAGTCGCAGATTGGTTAGCTTAGAGCACGCCCTTTTTTTGACTCGTGCAATATTTTTTTTGTAGCAAAATTGCTGGTTTAACTAAAAAATTGTCAATAAAGATTCTTTATACGTTACCGAATAAAATATATTGATAATAAAAAAAAAAGAAAAATATATATGATAATGTCATTTTTAAAAGCTTTTACTTCTTATAGCCGATTACTTTGCCACTAAAATGCAAAGGCAAATTTCTTTTAAGCCATGTATATTAATGAGAGACTGTCCCCTCTCACAGATGCTCTTTCGTACTGTGATTTAAAGCAACTTAATATTATTCTTTATTCTAACAATAAAACACCTATCTCCGTTTTGTGTAATGGCTTACTAGTAGACATCATCCATCATTAAAATTTTAAAATAAAGATGTTGACAACCGGGCCACTCGCTCACAAAAGCAGTTATCTTTTTGATTTTAATGAGGCAGATTATGTGGACCTTAATAATGACTTGGCGAGCGTAGACTGGAAAAATCTTTTTTTAAAAAGGTCACTGGAAGAATTAACCTTTTGCCAGCGTCGTCATTCACATTCACAACAATTGATGAGAAGGTATCTTTATGACGTTTCTTGTACATTGGAAGCAAAAATTCAAATAAATGCTAAAAAACTTTGAAGCTATATCCCCAGCAAAAAAAAGTCTTATGTCCTAATACCTCAGGATCTTTATTTTAAAAGTCGTCGTGCTTCCAGTGGCCAGAATGTAAGAAATCTTTTTCCAGACATTTTTAAGAGCATCCACATAAGAATGTATAATAGCAGAAATATAAAAGTCACATCAAAAGAGTCGTCGGCATTATTTAGGATTTAGATCTCAGCAAGGGCCCTGTAGCTGCATGTTTTACAGAAAGATGGAATGTGTCACATAATATACCTACCTATACATTAAAGCGGAAATAAAGCCGAGAATGGTAATTGTCGCTCTTTAACTAAACTTTAAATCCTTGCAAAAATGTACAGTACTCGAATTTTCACACCTTAGATAATCGTACAAACAAGTTAAAACAAGAAATACGCGCAACCGCTGCTGTTTCTATTGTATTGCATTACAGCGCTTATTTGAATTGGATCCATCAGCAAAGCAAGTGTAGATTACTGATAATTAGACTTCTTGTTATTTTTTCGAAATCAATCCTTATAAAAATCCTTTATTTTGATACCCAATTTGTTATATTTAATAATGAATACTAACAGCCATTTTTCATGACAATTTTATTATCGAACGCAATCAGGATACGAAACAGTTTCCAAATCACTCCCGAAAATGTCAAAAACGTGACAGTTCAAGAATATTCTATTGGTGCGATTCGACGTTTGATGGAGCGGTTCCCCAAGTATTTCGAATTGTGAATGCGTTCATTATTACCTTCTTTTTAACGAAAACCCCTGTATTTTAATAGGCAACTTAAACAAAATTTCCACTAATAAAATGGAAACGACATCAAAATTGAAGTTAGGTTGTTCTGACTTGATTTTGTGTTGATGGGAAATTAAAATATTTCCCAAGAATAGGTTTTGGGTGCCAACCTGCTGTAGGCACCCATATGAAAACACTCGCTTTTGACAGATGTATCGGATGCCAACGGGTGCCAACGCCAACCCGTTGGCAACCACAGGAAAAACCCATTTTGGAAAAAACCAATATTTCTATAATAATTTAAGGCCCCAGCGCTCACCCGAGTACGGCATTGTAGGCCTGTTGCCATAATTTACATACGAAATTTTACATTTTTCGGACTTTGGGATGCATAAGATCCCGACTTAAAACGGGACACTTAGCAACCCTACTTGTTTTCCTAACTATAGTTTTTAACGACTGGCCTACTTTCCAATGACGTAGCGCTTAGTCCTTAAAGCTTTTAGGAATTGTTGGAAAACCCCGTTTTGAGGAATAAACCCTCTAACTTCCTTACAAAAAATACTACTTAAGTATAATTTGTTTTACTTGAAGTACTTTTAATTACTTTAAGTACTTTTATGTACTTTAAGTACTTTGGTTTACTTCAAGTACTTTGGTGTATTTCAAGTACTTTGCTTTATTTCAAGTACTTTGTTTTACTTCAAGTACTTTGTTTTACTTCAAGTACTTTGGTTTACTTCAAGTACTTGGATTCACTTCAAGTAAAATACTTGGGTGGTACTTCAAGTACTTTTTCAATTTACTTGAAAATGCAAGTACATTTTAATGAATACTTGGTACTTGTACTTGAAGAAATTTTTAAAAAATTACAAACTTGGTACTTGTACTTAAAGTACTATTAAAGAGTACTTTGACAGCTCTGCTCCTTTGTTACTTTCAACATATCGGTCAAACAATTGAAAACCAGAGTCCAATAGACTTCGTTTACACTGACTTTGGCAAGGCTTTTAATAAGATCAGCCATAACCTTTTGGCGGAGAGACTTGCTGATGTGGGTGTGAGCGCAGGACTTATTCAGTGGGTTTCGTCCTACGTCTGTCATCGCAGGTAAGTCGTTGTAGTAAACGGATTTCACTTCAAACTATTTAGTCACCTCGGATGTGCCACTGGAAAGCCACTTGGGACCTCTCTTTTTTATTATTTATATTAATAATAAAAATAAATGTTTTTTTAACTTCTCCTTTTGTAAGCTGACGACGTAAAGATATTTCGTCAAATTATTATAATTGAGGACTGCCACAGGCTCCAAAAGGACCTAGACAGACTTTTCACGTACTACTAAAATAATAGCATGTTCTTAAACTTAAAAAAAATGACAGGCAATATTTCTAAAACGAAAAATCTAATAAAATATAATAATTCTATTAATAACCACGAATTCGACGTCTCTAATATCAAAAACCTTGGTAATACACTAGATAACCAGTGGTCTTTTAGACCTCATTTCAATAAAATATTGATCAGGGCAAATAGAAAACTGAACTATATGAATAGAACATGTAAAAAGTCTAGATACCCATTTTTAACCATATATCACTTCTATGTATGTAGTAAGCTACTTTTTGCATCGGTCATAAGAAACTCACATTTTAACATACATTCTAAACCACTTAAGTCCATTTAAAATAAATTTTTGAAAACGTTGTCTTTTAAATTAAGAAAACCAATTTACAACGTTAAAAATAAATTCAAATTAATTCCCTTGGCTCATAATTTTTTTGACCCATGCTTTATTTTTAAATTAATTAACTACACTAGAGACTTCCCTTCAGTCTCGTCTTTAAAGTTACTGGGAGAGATCTATTTATTATACCTTCTGCAGGACAGATTTGGGACAAAACAAACAACTGATAAGAATGCAGCCTAAATTTATCTCGTTTTGTAAAAATATAGATGTCTTTTTAATTACCCTTAATGTATTGCAAATGTACCACTTAAATCAAACCTTTTAAATTATAATTATTAATGACCACAACTCACTAAAATTATACTTAGTGACATAGAAACCCGAACACCCAGTAAAAGTAATTTTATTTGAGTAAAATTTTACACATATATCACGATGGTGGTAGTAAGCAAATGTTTAAAATTTAATTTTAATTTCTTAAAGATAGACTAATCTTATTTTTTGGTTTGTTTAATAATATGTTGATGCGCTTTGGTGTCTTACACATTTATGCATCTAGGCATGTTTCTAATTAGGTGATCAATATCCTCTTGAGATATCTCATTTCAGACCATCTCAACCTCGTGTCAAAGCGCAACCAGAGTTTGAGGTGGCTGTTGTAAATTTTTTAGTCTTCCATCGATCATGTCCCATACGTGTTCAGTAAGGAAAAAATTGGGAGGCCGGGGTGGCCATAACAGCAAATTAATTTCGACATGTTCAAAGTAGTCCAACGTTTCTCTTGCTTCATGAGGTCGGGCAGTATCCTGTTGAAAAGTTGGGTTTTGGAGAGTGCTAAGATATGGAATTAAAAAATGAGGCTTTACTATTTCTTCAATGTAATGCTAAGCGATTCTGCGGCCTCTAATGAACATTAAAGGAGACCTAGAGCCGTAAGCACTGGTACCCCACACCATAATCCCAACAGTACGATAAACATGCCTCTCAACACAAAATTGGGGATCACGGCGTTCTTCACGTCGCCTTCTTACTCGTGCCCGACCATCGTGCATGGCTAAACAAAATTGAGGCTCGTCGCTAAAGACCACTGTGTTCCATTCGTGGCGTCACGTCACGTTTTCTACTTCACTAAAGTCGATTGTTTTGATGCTCTCGAGTTAAAGGTAAAGCCCAGTGAGAACGAAATGAAAGAAAAACTTGTTCGATGATACACTGCTCGCATTCCAATTCGCCTTTCATGTTCTGTAAGCCACTGGTTTGCAATTGCCCTGGTTGTGGAGAAACGATCTCGTAAAGCTAGCAATCTTAGGCGGCGGTCTTGATGAGGTGTTTTTCTGCGAACTCGTCCTGCGTCCCTGGCTCTTTGTGTTCGGCCTTCTTGAAGCCATGCCTGACATCATCTTACCACAGTATGTAAACTTCTTTGCAGTCTAGCACCAATATCCCGGTATCAAAGTCAACCTTCTTAATTCAATTATTCGTCCCCGTTTAAACTAGCCTAACTGACGATATTTTGCATTTCTTCTCAATCTGGCCTTTATTAACACTTGCAAACAAGGTTTACTAGCACGATTATTGACAATTCTGATCATACTAATCTTTAATATTTCATTTATCAACTAATGGTGATAAGCTTAAAAATTGTATTATGTGTTGTTTTGTAAAAATAAACTTTTAAACAAAAATTTATTGAAAACAAATTATTTTTACCGGGTATTCGGGTTCCTATGTCACTCAGTATATTATACACATCATACCTGTTTATTGTAATGTAAAATTTTACCAAAAAATAACTTTATAAAATATAATAACAGTGAATAAATAACACCAATTCTTTGAAAACTTCTGGGTTCTGTTGATCCTGATCCTAAATTTGTGAATAAATAAATAAACTTAACCAAGCTAACTTCTGTGCACCTTGATTACCAGTTATCATAGAGATGAAGCAACAAAATGCAGTGTCATACTTATTTTTAGTTTTGCTAACATATTTCTTTTTTCACCGCGAGTTAAAAGATAAAATGTATACTGGCACAAGCCCTGGTTTTTAACGATAAAAATGTTTTATTTCTATAAATTTAAATCTTTTTGAAATGAACATTGCTATTTTTAAGTGCACATCTTAAGCTTCTATTAGGTTCCCTAAGTGTCATTAAAGGGAAAACGATCTTTTAGCTGGCTCATTTTTAAGATCATTTTACGACGTTTATAAAACTTTCAAGTGCCCGTAAAAAATATTTAAGAAAGTTATTACATTAAAGTGTATAAAGCAGGTCTTTCATATTTAAAATTTACAAAAACGTAAGCAACTTAAGGAGTTTTATTGATGTCTCATAAATTGCAGAAACGATTCATAAAGTTATACCGGCTATTTTAAATAGTTTATGACCTCACAATATTTTTATAAGA
Source organism: Listronotus oregonensis (assembly GCA_019359885.1). Taxonomy (NCBI): domain Eukaryota; kingdom Metazoa; phylum Arthropoda; class Insecta; order Coleoptera; family Curculionidae; genus Listronotus; species Listronotus oregonensis. Next base: position 23,496 of record JAHBCN010013832.1, read on the forward strand.
TTTTCTTGGTGTTCTTAAGATAAGGCTTCCTATAATGTAAGACGAATTGAAAGATTAGCCGACAAAACATGGCAAGAAGAGGCAAATAAAAGCTTTATTGAGAGAACAGACACACGGTACACTACCTACCTTAATTTCTAGTTAAACGATTTTAAGGCAACCAAAACTAGGAATAATAAAACCGGTATGTAACGGAGCTAAATCAGGTGAATACGGCAGCTGAGCAACGATATGGG
>JAHBCN010013833.1:0-23614 GCA_019359885.1 Listronotus oregonensis
ATAGAATCAAAAAAGTGAAAAAAAAAAATTTTTTATTTATTTTTAAACTTTAAACAAAAAGGGGGGCGGGGGGGGGGGAAAAAAGAAGAGGTGGTGGGGGTTTTAAAAAATTGAAAAAAATCGGTAATTTTTTTTTGGGGGTCTTTTGGTATACAAATTTTAATTTTTCATTTGTTGTCTTTTTAAAAAAAAGTTGGGGTGGTATAAAAAAAGAGGAAAAATCAAGTAATATGTCTCTTTTTTTTTTTTTGTATACGGATTTTAAACAGTGAGGGGAGGTAATAATTCTTCCACCGTTTTGTTGTCTGCTTCTGTACAAATTCGTTCCCCAAACTCTTTTTTTTTTTTTTTTTTTCCGTCTTTAAATACAAGCGTACAAGCAGAAATGCAAACACTACCTCCATGTCTGACTTTTCACGACACTGTAAAGACGAATGGTGGATCACTCGTAACCGAGCATTAAAACGCGAATATTCGCCGATGTGGTAATAAAACTGGGGGGGCTTAATGTAATGCTCTGCGAGCATTACTTTACAACGTTCGGTTACAAGTCAGTCGCCGCCTATAAAAAAAAAAAAATACGTTGGTGCACAAGTGGTCATATAATTTTAAAATAAAGATAAAAAAACGTGAAAATGGCAAAATTTAAAAAAATGAATTTTTGGTATTTCCTTTCTGTTTTTTTTAAATTCATTGTAGATATAAAAAAAAGTTTTTTTGGGGACTTATAATAAATAAAAAAAAAAGGGGCCCCAAATTAAAATTTTGGATTTTCAAAATATGATGGGCGAAAAGGCCGTTTTTTTTACCCACCCTCCTTTTCGTTTTCCTTAAAATTTTGGAAAAAAAAACTAGTTTTTTTTTTTTTTAAAACCCCCCTTTTTTCCCCTAAACCCAAAAAAGTGCTGAGAATTCTTTTAATGAGCGGAGGACAAGTGACACAGGAACTGTTTTATTATTGGGGTTTTTTTTGGGGCCTTAAAACATTTCACTTTCATTAAACAAAAAACCCCGTATTTTTCCTTTTTTATTAAATAAACATCAAAACAATTTTTGACCAGCTTTTTAATTATTACAGCACCCAAATCCTTCTTTTGGGGAAAGGGAAAATAAATGTATAATGGGTTAAAAATGGATTACACAGTCAATTTAAAAGGGAAAATCAATAAATGATAAATAACTTTTTTCTTAATAAAGATTTTTTAAAACAATTTTACTAAATGATTATTAAAATTTTTTTTTTTAAGTTCTTCCTGTTATTAACCTAAATCAAGAAAGCCAAAATAAATAAGTTGGACCATTACTTCTTAAGACTTACAGAAACATTGTGAAAACGATTGCGGAACAATAAAAAGAGAGATGTATTGAAATATTTTTAATATTGGTAATTATTAACGTTCCATTATTTGAAACTTTTTTGTAATAGATAACAACAGAAACGGTGGTGTTGGATGTACCCCGGGGGATCTTTATTTTGACCCTTTAAAAAAAACTGAAGTGGGCGTTAGCAGGTGCCATTTGATTTTTTTAAAAAATTCGCCTTTTTACCATGACATTTAAACTTTTGTTATAGGGCTTTTTTTTTTTACAGACATTGTTGTGTCCCAGAAAAAATATGGAATTAACTCGTGACATTTTATTACGACCTTAACGTTGATTATAAAAAGAGTGCATCGATCCACTTTGAAATGCTTTTATAACGAATTTAACCCAAAATTTTTGTTTGCTTACCGGCAAAAGCCATGAAGGTCGACAAAAAATTTGTTCTGTCAGAAAACAATAATGCTATGAAAAAAATAAAATGGATGGACTGGACAACTGGAATCATGGAAACCCCAGGCAGCAGTTCACCGGGATATAAAAAATATTGTATGATTAAAGCTGTAAAAAAGTTTTTTTTTGTTGGATCAAAAATAAAATTTTAAAAAAAAAAAAAAAAAATTTTGTCAGGTGCAAAAATAAAATTTTTTTGGTTTTTTAAGAAAAAAAACGTTTTCCCCTGGCCTTCGTAAAAAGGGGTCCCGTTTTTTTTAAAAACTGGTCATGTCAACAGTGCCTTAAGGGAACTAAAAAATAAAAATTTTAAAAAAAAAAAAAAAACGAGCGCCGTCAAATTTTTCTTCATAAACAGTGCCAACTATACACATCCCCGACATCTTTTGTAAAAATTGAGCAACTTTAAGAATAAATTGCAGGGACAACGATTTTCTAGTAGAATTTGATGCAGTCAGAAAAAAAGTTTTGGAGCTTTTCTCAAGCGGTGAATGGAAAAAAAATTTTTAAAAATGGAGGGGAAAAAAATTTTTAAAAAAAAAAATTTCCCCTTTTAAAAAAAAATTTTTTTTTTTTTTTTTTTTTTTGGTGCCAATTCTATAATAAAAATATTTTAAAAAAAAGTATAAAATTTATAACAGTTGTAAAACATAATTGTATTTTCAATTTTTAAAACAAAAATCATTGGAATCTACGTTTTTTTAATAATCGGATTTAAAAAACAAAATTTCGGGAAAAAATTTCCTATCTTTCATTAAAAAATTTTTTTTTTTCCCGCTGCTATTTTGTGGAAAGTTTAAGGTTTTTTTTGCCGACTTTCACAAGGGGAAAAAAAAATAAAACTTCCTGGAAAGATACAAACCCCCCACGGTATATCCCCAAAAAAAAAGCATTCTAATTGTTTATTGAAATATCAATTATAAAAAAAAAATAACAGCTTTGACAGCTCTTTCGTTGTTTAATTAAAAACGGAAAATTATTTTAAATTGTAGAGACCAAAAAATTTAAAAAAAGATGGAAAAAATTTGAAAATTGTTGGATGCTCAGGAGTATTTTTCATATACATACATAATTTACTACAATATTTTTTTGTATAATTTATAACAAGATTATGAAAATCTTAGATATTACCCTTATAAAATTCAATTAATTCCAAAATTAGGCTTCTTATCATAGCTAAAATTTAATTATATTTATGACCCCTTTTTTGGGCCCAGAAAATTTTTTTGCACAGATTATTTCTGGTCTAAATAGATTCTTTTTTCCCCTTTTAATTTTTACGGGGTTTTTTTTACTCCCCACATCATTTTGATGCCACCATTTCACGAAAATCGCCGCTATAGAAAAAAAAATACCCGGGGGAAAAAAGAAAAATTTTCCCCCCTTTTTAAAGAGAGGAAAATTAGTTTAACTTCTGGGGTTTTACAAAAGACTTTATTTAATTAGGACAAAATTAAATTTTAATATAATAAAATTATATTTCATACATAAATGCAATTTCTAATGTATTTTTTTTTTTTTTTCAGGAATTTGGTTTTTTTTTTTCTTTTAAAGTTCTTCAGGTGGGTAAGACCAACTTCCGTATTTTTTTTTGTTTTTTAAAATATACGGGTTTCCTTAATGATTGCGTTTTTTAAAAGGGTGTGAATCTACATGAAAAATTAATGATAGTATCCTTATAAACTTGGTCCAAAAATGTTCCGTTACGAAAATAGGGGGTTTTAAAAACTTTTGGTAACCAATGGAAATTAATTAATTTTTTAAAAAACCCCCCTAGAATTCTCAGTGATATTTAACACGTAGCTACAGTCGATGAAAAGGCATATTTTTCAATACAAAAACAATTTTCAGCTTTAACAGTGGCGTGCGTACGGGCCCCTGACTTGATATTTTTAAGAAAAAATGGTACCCCGGGGGTTTTTTTTTTCAAATAAAAAATTTTTGAATTCACCGTTTAATTTGAAACATAAGACTTAATTTTTTTTGCATATTTTAAAATTAAAAGAAACAAATTCACAGCCTTAAATATTTGCATATTAAAAGAACCCCCTGAAAAAAGGGCTTTTTTTAACTAATAAATATACAATTTGCATAGGTTCCCCTATTTTAATTTATTTTGTTGTTATCCAGTCACGCACACCTCTATGTATTAGATTACAAAACCATTTTTAATTTAAAAAAAAGGTAAAATTTTTGGGGATAATGTTATTATCTTATTTTAAATGTCCATAATATTAATAAAAAATTTAAACCCCGGGGCCATGCTCCATTGCTTTATTTCACAATTTTGAAATATACGAAAACAAATAAATTTTAAAAATCATATAGGTGGGCTTTATCAAAAAAATTTTTATTCAAAATTTTTTATGAATGAACGAAGGGTCCTAAAAGTTATAAACAATCGTGTATGCAATATTAAAAAAAGCAACCTACCTATATTTTGGGGTGACCCCGTTTTTTTTTCATACCGTTGACTAGCCACACTTAATTTCTAACTTTCAATAGACCAAACCTGTTTAAAAATTTGGGAAAAAAGATATATTGAAAAAAGAATAATAGGTGTTTTAAAAGAGGCGTGGTTAAAAAATTTTTTTGTTTAAAAATTAAACCTTATCGGACATGTATGAGGAAAAAATTTTTTAAAATTTAAAAAAGAAAAAAAATTAAAATAGTTTCTTTGTTTTTTTGGGGTTTTTAAAAAAAATAAAATTTTTTTTTGGGAAAAAAAGGGAAAGCTAAGTATATGAGTGCAGAGAGTGTCGAACAACAAAAAAGCACCAAATTTTTGTATACCACAAACTTTTTTTTACAAATACTGATAACCTACCTTTTAATAGTTAAAGGGGAAAATTCCCCCAAAAAATTAAATGATGTTATACTAGCCATGGATTTGGAAAAAAATCCCCTTCCCCCTAGCTCTGGGTTAGTCGGGCAATAGGTCGTGGGTTTGTTATTAAATTTTCCCCTTTCCCCCCCGTATCAGTGCCAGAACAAATTAAGTTGTTAATTTAAAAAAACCCCTTTTGTGGAAATTTTTTTCACAAATTAAGAAAGGGAAAATTTTGGGGGCCATCTACAGTTAAAAAAAAAAGTAATGACAAATTCCCCGAAGGTGACCCCTATAGACAGGCCGAAATGAAAAAAAACCCCCCCCCAACATAAAAAAAAAAACACACTATTTAAAAAAAAACGGTATTCTTTAATAGAAAAAAAAAAAAAGCTTAAAATGAAAGTTAATAAGGCTCATTTACAAAAGTTAACAAAGATCTTAAGCGCAAATTTTTTAAAACCCTTTTCAACCGCTACTTACAATCGCTTATAATTAAAGGGGTTTAAAAAAATTTAAAAAAAAAGGTAAAGAGGGGGAGGTGGAAATAGTTACAAAAATTTAAAATTATATGTTACTTAATCCTAGATTTTTAAAAAAGGGTACTGCTTAATAAAAAAGCTTTTAAAAAAAAAAAAAAAAGGGGGGCAACTTATCTGCGTGCTCCTTCGTGGACTGAGTCAGGTCTCAAATATTAACTTCTAAACACACTGTCTGATGTTAGACTTCTTGTGCAGTTTCGGACTGGTCGTTGGGGGGGTAAAGGGCTTACAAACCCGACTCAATCAAGGAGTCTCTGGTTTCTTTTTTAACCCCCCTTAAAAAAGGGGGTCACGTGTTCGTCACGGGGGGTTTTGAAACTTTCCTCCAAACTGGGTAAAGAAAGAAAGAACGTAAAGTGAAAATGAAACGGGGGGCGTCAAGGAAATGAAAATAAACCGGCCTTATCTGAAACAAATATTAAATTACTAAACAGTGAAAACAAAACGTGTCTTTTCAGGTTGGGGGTTTTTTTTACTTTAGGAAAAAAACAATTTATGCAAAATATTAATGAAAAACTTAAATATGGAGGAAAAAAAAACCTTTATAGGCTCAAGATGGAAGAAAATTAATGGTTTTTACAAAGATATCCCGGGGTTTTTTTTTCCAAAAAACCAAAAAAAATTTTTTTTCGACAGCTGGGCCGGTTGGGGGAAAAATGATTTTTAAAAAAGGGGGAAACTCTCGATGTCAAACGAAAAATGACATTTTTTTTACTACAGAGGGTTTCACAATGTCGATCTGCAGTCTTCCAGAAATCGGACCGCTTACAAACCAAGGATTTAAAAGTTACGTGAAATACCACTGCTTTCATCAATACTCAATGGCACGAATAGATTTCATACCCGGAAATTACACCAATAAAAAAAATAACAACCCAAAAAAATTTACACTAACAAACAATGGCACAAGAGCCCCAAAGGGATTGTATACTCGAAAATTTTCCCATAAATGCTTTTCAGGCTGCCCGACCCGTTCAAATTTAAAATTTCAGCGTTTAATTCACGAGACGGGGCGCGGGGGGGAAATTTTTCCCCCAAAAAATGGCGAATGCGCTAGAAATTAATATTCGCTTTAGTAATTGAAAAAACCCCCAAAAAAAAAACTGTTAAGCCTAAATGCTACTTGCACTGTTACAACTTTAAACATTGGCAAAGGTTTAAAAAATTTTTAAAAAAAACAAAATTTTTAAAAATTTCTAAAAATAAAAAAGGCATCATTTGGATTTTACGTAACTTATAGGGTTGTGCGAATATTTTTTAATGGTCAAATCAAATAGTTATATTCAATTAAAATTTCCCCAATCGAATATTAGAACTATTGGGGAAAATCGAATAGTTTGAAAAATGAGAAAAAGTTCGAACTATTTGAATGATTCAAACTATTGGGGGAGGTAGGTGGCTCACCCCTTTTTTTTTATTTCTCCCAATAGGATCGGACTTCTAATGAATTCAATCCATATTGGGAGAGAGTTTTTTTCATCCCCCCCGGGGCTCGTGTCACTCCCGGGGCAGCACCGGAGCACAATTTTTGGTGTCCCTGTTTCCGGGGGAGTATGACGAGCAGGGATTAAACCATCATGCCCTCCTCTACCGGTCAAGTGAGGGGGAGCTCCGGGTCCTTGTTACGGGAAACCCCGATGGATTGGTTTAAAAAGGGGAAACCCCTTTCCCAAGCAGTTGTTTGTTCGGGATGGATTACCCCTTTTTCCCCCAAAACAGGCCCCGGGGACTTGGGGGGGGCCCCTTTTTCTGCTTGTGCCCAAGGGGGACCTCTCGAAATGGATTTATCCTTTTCCCCTTCAGGGCCCCTTTTTTCACTTTTTTCCTATGAAAGCGGTTCTGTCCGTTTTTTTTTTGGGGACTGGGGAAGAATAGTCCCCCCGGCAAAAACCCCCGCATTACCGCGGTAAGGCTAGATACTCTGAGAGGTGCCCTGTATCTCAGAGGCCCTTTTTGGGGACACCTGTTTGGGGGACAGGATGTCAACACTCATCAGCCCTATCTAACACCTTGATTAAGCCTTTTTTATCTTAGCTTCGGACCCCGGGCCATACGGGGGCAAAAAGGGTTTTTCCGATTCCCGGGGAACTCACGCATTTTCCCAAAAAAATCCCCGGGGGCCCCCCAAAAAAACGACGATGTTTGAACACAGCGGTTGGGACTATTCGAGTAATTCAAAATATTCGAACTAAGACTAATCTAAAAGTAATAATTAAAAATTTTTTTCGAAAAAACTAATATAAAAAATAAATTTCCCCCTTTCTAAAAAAATAAAAAAATTTTTAAAGGTTTTAAAAAAATTTAAATTTTAAAAAATTTTGGGGTAAGATATTAAAAATGATAACAAATTTGAGAGCTTAAAAATTAAATTTTTTTGATAACAAAACTGATAACAATATATTACAGTTTAATTTAAAAAAAAAATTTTTTTTTTAATGTCCTGTCCTACCTCCTTTTTTTAATAGATGTCCCCCCAAATTTTAATAATCAATCCCCAAAATTTGGTTGAAACAGAAATGTGTTACCGACTGGTAATAAATACCGTCTCCATGCAGTAGAACTTGTGAGGGGCCAATTGTTCACAATGACAATTTTAGTTGAGCAAACGTTGATGTGGTTTTTTGTTCTCTGTAGATTTGTAAAAAAAAACAACTTTTTATGCCGGAAACGTTTCTTATTTGATTTTTTTCAAAAAAATTTTTTAAACTAAAATTTTAATTTTTTTTGTAATTGATTTGTTTTAAAATGATCGAAAAAATTTTTAAAAAAAAGAAAAATATTTTTTTTTTTTTTTTAAACAAATGGATAATTTATTAATTTTTCTTAAAATTATACATTAAAATTCCGGTTATTTTCATTTTCAAAGGACCCCCGGAAAATTAAAATTTGAATAATTCGAAATATTCGAATAGTTTAAAAATATAAGAACAATTCGAATATATCGAATCATTCGAATATTTTGAATTATTCGTGGGTTTTAACTATTCAAATATTCGATTTGGGAAAATTTGAAACGAATAATTGTATTCGATTCGCCTCAAAATTAAAATTCGAATATTCGCCCCAAAAACCCAGTTATTTCATTTACAACAAAAAATTTTTAGTGACAGTAAATGCGACAGAAATTCTGAAAGTTTTTTTGTTGTTTTTTCATGCATTAGTTTTTTGAACAAAAAATTTTTTTCCCAAAAGATTAAATGGGGAAAAAAAAAAAAACAGAATGAATTTTACCAGGCAACAATATAAAAATATATAAACGTTTTCTGAAATAAAGGGCAACATGGTGGTTTTTTTTTATAACAACAAAAATTTTGAAATATTTTCATAAAAAAAATTCTCAGTAATAATTTTTTAAAAATCTCCAAACATTATACGTAAACTGAAATTTTTAAACTAAAAGGTGAACTGCAAAAACAATTCCAACTTTTTAATAAGTCAAATTACAAAATTTTTGAAAAAAAAAAGGGTAATAGGTTAAAATTTCTGCAATTTTAATTTTATTTGGAGGGGACTCCTAATTTCTTTTTTTTTGGGGAAAAAGTATATAGAACGAAAGACAGTCCCCAAAAGTTTATGTTAAACGTGAATATTGCTCTTGATTTATACTATTTTTTAAAATTGTCAACAATTGAGACCACCCTTAAAATTACGATTCTATAATGTTTGCAGTTTAGATCAATTACTGTAACAAAAAAAGAGAAAAAAATTTTTAAAAAATGATTTTATTTCAGGGTCGCATTTTTTTTAAAAAATTGGTTTGGGTGACAAAACTGACAATATATTTTATTGACTTTTTATGAATAAAGGGTCATTTTACAGACACAAGGAATTGACTGTATTAAATGTATCAAAAAAAGTGCAATGTAAAAATTTATAATATTTAATGGGTATTTTAAAAAGTAAAATTATTTTAACGAAAAAGTAGAGTGATTCAACTTTCTGTACCTTGTATTATTTAAATTTTTTCGAAATTTATAGTCATGCACTTTTAAATTTTCCAGCATATTATTAATTTGTCAAAACTCCTATTATTATTATTTTTTTTTATTTTGAAAACTGTTGGCTAAAACAAATAAATATGTAGAATAATTTCTGACTCATAAGAAGTAAAGTATTTTAATAGCGTTATTATATTAATTAAAAAAAATCAGTTAGTCATTGAAAGTTAATTAAATGGTAGAATTATTCAGATTTTGTTTTTTCTTTTTTTGAAAAAAGTTTTCTGTTAAAATGTATACTTTATTAATTAAAAATATGCAAATAACCCCAAAGGGGCTACCAATTTTTAACAAAATATCTTCAAAATTTCAATTTTATAATAAGCCTGAATAAAATTTTTTTTTCCAATTTTAACCAGTGATTCCATAACCAAAAAAGTTAGCGTAACAAGGTTATGGTAATTTAAAAAAAATAATATTTTTAAAATTTTTAAAAAAGTTACCATAAAAAAAATTCATAAAAAAAAATGGGAATAATGGGCTGGGCTATCACCTCCGGGATTACACGAATTTCTCCTTTTTGGGGGGTCGGTAAACCCGGCCTTCCTTTTCAGGTTTTACCCGTCAAGAAAATTGACAATTTAAAAAAAGAAAAATATCGAGATAAAAAAAAAAAACTTGATCTCGAAAATTAACACTTATTAGTTACTTTCTTTTATTTACAACTAACAAAAGTTTATTTTTTTAGTACCTAACACGACCTATACCTAATATGTTGAATTTTTTTAAATTTGATTATGATTTAATGTAAAAAATTCCTCGAAAAATTCGTTGTTATCTTATTACCAAATTACCCCAAAAAGGACGAGTGTTAATTTTATTAAACTAAAATTAACTTTGAACTATTTTATTAATCGTCCTGTTTTTAAACATTTTTAAATTTTTACAGTCAAAAAAAGGGGCACAAGTTATTTAAAAATTTAAAAAAAAAAACAGAGTTTTTTTTTTTTTGTAAATATATTTTTCAAGGTTTCCAACAAAAAAAAAAAAATACCCAAACACCGGGGGTTTTTAAAAGTTTTTTCCGGGTTTGGGGAATTTAAAGGTTTTGGGCGCTCTATTGGGGTTAAAAAGGTGGTTTTCGTTAACAATACTCAGAAATAAATAATTCCGAAAACAAAGTTTTAACCAAAGAATTACTTTCATTTTTTTTAACTGTTTCCTTTTTTGTAGCTTAAACTGCTGGCTAAATTTCATCTTTTTTGGGATATTTTTTTCTACAATTTTTTCAAGATCGAATATATTTTTTTTTTTTTTAAAAAAAAAAAGGAAAAACACCCAAAAAATAAAACAAGGACTATTTATATAAAATACGGTAAAATTAATTAAATTATTTCCCTTAATTTTAGATAAAAAAAATACACATTTACATAAACTAACCAAAGGACTCTAAAATTTTTTTTTTACATACTGGGGGTTAATAATTAGGAAAACTGTAGTGTAATGAAAAAAATTAAAAAAATCATTTTAGAAAAAAAAACTGTGTGGTTTTGTTGGTTTAACATAGTCACAATTGAACGACTAAAAAAAAAAAATTGGTGATAAGGTAATCTGTAGTTGCAAAAATATCTGGGGGATTGGCATAATTCAAAAATTACATTTAAAAAATTTGTCTTGGTTATAGTCAATGTTTTAAACTCATGCATATAAAACATCCCCAACCAAAAAATATCATAAAAAAAGTGATAAAAATAATACCGGGGTTTAGTAACGCTTTTAAAAAGAACCCGTCAAGCTCTGTTTTCAGGTGTTAAATTTTTATTATCGGATCTATGAATGCACAAATTGAAAAATTTTCCTGATGGGGTTCCCCCCGGGGGGGGTAATAGGTACGTTTGCATTTCCCAAAAAAAATTTTAACGCTTAGGGGAAATTAACTGTTAATTTCCTTAATTCATACAAGTTTCAAAGTCACAACACGACTGGGTGCAAACCCCCCCCCCCCTTCCCCCAAATCTATCTTTATTAAAAACAATTCGTCCGTACTCCTCCCGTCAAATTGGTTCAAAAAAACCAATTTCGTTTTAAGTCTGTTAAGTGAGATAAGATTTTGAACAAGGCCTCCATTCCACCAAAATCGGTTATTAAAAAAAAACATTTAGCTCGCCTTTATGAAGAGTTTATCCCTTTTAATTCAAAAAAATAATAATTTTTCAACTATTCAAAAAAAAAAAATTTCAGTGGAAGCTAGCCTATTTGGCTGATATATTTAAACCCCTGTCGTAAACTTAAATTTTGGGGAAATGGCACTTTGATTATAACAGTCTATTAAGGTTTCATTAAAGCTTCAACTTTAAAAAAAAAACAATTAATAAAAAAAAACTAATAAAGTTTAAAAATCTGAAATAAAACCATTTACAAGCGTTGGAAAACGTTTTCCATACATCAGATGTTAATTTCAGTAACAATAAGGAACATAACCAAAAACCCAAATTTTCCCCAAAATTCGGAAAATTTCTAAAAATGAAGGCTGATCGACCATAAAAGAAAACCTCTCTTGAAAAAAAAAATTTTTGGAAAACGTTCCCCTTTTAACCAAAAAAGTTGCTTTTTTCTTTGAAAATGCGTTTCCTTTTTGATTTTTAGGGGCGGGTTTTTTTCAGCTCAGCAAAGACTAAACCCCAAAAATACAGAGCATGCAAGAAGTATCATTCTTTAAAAGTTTCATTTATTTGTTCTAAAATTATTTTAAAAAGTTTTAGACATTATCTAATTATGAAAATATAATTTAAATAAATAATAATAATAATAAATTTTTTTTTTAAAAATTAAAAAAAAACTAAAAATGAAAAGGGTAATTAATAATTTAAAGTTCCCAGTCTTCTTTTAAAAAATCCATAATAAATAAAAAATATATTTACCTATTTAACTATTATTATATATATATATATATATATATATATATATATATATATATATATATATATATATATATATATATATATATATATATATATTTTTATATATATATATATATATATATATATATATATATATATATATATATATATATATATATATATATATACACCCCTGACATTGTTGCGTCAGTACATTTTAATTTACTTTAATTTGCGCCCCCTTTTTTTATATCTAGCAGAATTAAATCAGTTTAATTTTTTGACGTCACGCGAATTTAAAACCCATTATTTATGCTGACGCGAAATGGGTTTTTTTAGAAAAATGATACTGACGTTCACGAAATTACGGGTGCTTTCGCGGCGGGTATCCCAGCTGAATATTTTTTTTTAAAATAGATATTCGCTCGAAATGCAGTGACAACATTGCATTCCCTTAGTGCCATCATTATAACCCCTTATCTAGTGTTATACAAAGTGCCTTTTGGGGATGCAGAAATGTCATCGAAAAAAAAAATTATATACAAGTAGGATTTCATTTTTTTGGGAATTTCTTTTTCTTTTAGTTTTTTCCGATACTGATATTTTTAAAGTTTCATTTTCCCGCTAATTCTGCGTCTTACATAAAAAAATATGTTGGATTTTAAGGGGTTATTTTTTTTAAAAACGACATAGTGAAGGACGAAAGGGTGTTTTTTTTTTCTTATATTCAATTGTTTGGGGACATTTGGGTTTAAAAAACAAATGTGAAGATAATATATCTGTTAATGACCCTGTTTTCCGTATTTATGTGAAAACGTTAGGTTTTTCAGTTTTTAATAAACTTTTGATTTAAAAAATGAAAATATATTTTCTACATTTTCCCTACCATGTTGGGTCCCGTAAATAAAAATCATTATTCTGGTATTTTTAAGGGGGTTTTCATTGAAACAATATTTGGGGGGAAGTTTTGGTTTTTGGAAAAAAAAAAATTACATAAACATATGTTCTAAACTTTAAAATTTTTTAGATAGGGGTGGAATTTTTTTTTAAAAAAAATCATTTTTTATGATATCTATAATACTCTTTAGATATTTTAATAAAAATTTACTTGTGCTTTGGTCAAAGGCAATTTTTAATGCCCTTTTTTTTTTTTCCACAAGTGGTGTTCATACGGTTTTTCCCGGTTTTTTTGGGAATTTGTGGGACGCCACTGATTGCTCAAAGAAGAATGTGAAAAAAAAAAATGAACCCCCCCCTTTTTAGAAAATAAGGCATAACCACAAAAAAAAATTTGGGGTAGAAAATCTTACACTAAAAATAAAAAAAAAAAAATTTTTTTTTTTAAAAGACTGATTTATTTAAAATTACTTCTCTACAAAATATTTAAAATTTTTTTTTTAGAAAATAAAATTTTTTTTGTGCTTGTTGAAATCTTTAAATCTGTATGATATCAAAAAAAACTTTTGAGCTTTTACTAATTTACAATAAACAATTTTGGAACATAATGACTTTTGTTTTTTTTTAAAAAATTTTTAAAAATTAAACGTTTAAATTTGCAAAGTAGGACTGGTAAATCACTGACTTTCCAAATTTATATACTTTCCGATCAATAAATTTAATTAAATGTGGTCAAAAAAAAATATTACAAAAAAAACTCTTTTCCCCTAAAAACAAGTCTTATCCCTTTTAAAAGGGGAAAATTTTTTAAAATAAAAAGTTTGAAAAAAAAAAAAAAGGTCCAAGCGCAAAAAACAGTAATCGATCCCCTTTTGTTTAAATACGTTTGAACACAAAGGTGCCAACAACCATATTTAGTGTAATTAAAAGCTTATTGCAAAAATTACCAACCATAATAATTTTAAATAAAATCAATGAATAATAACAAATTAATTTTTTTTTCGCCCCCCCTTAAAAAACAAATTTGGGTTGTCCCTTTTTTTGCTCTAGACACGATATGGCCTTGGATTTTATACTTTTAAAAAAAATTTAGGCTAGAGTATATAAATCCCAAAAAAAATCCTGTAAAATAGGGCCAAATTTTTTCCCCAAAAAATTTTAGCCTCTGAAAATAACAAAATCTAAAATTAGAAACTTTTTGGAAAATTTTTTAATTGGGTCTGTCTCTTTTGTAAAAAAATTACTAATTTAAAAAAAAAAAACTTCTAAATTAGCCAGATCAGTATTGTATTGTTTGTTTGTAATGAAGGGGGTCCCGGCTCTAGTGTAGCCCCCTTCATTCGATTAAAGAGATTTTTGTGAAACCCTTCTTGGTTGTCCCGGAATTCCTATACCTTTAGCAAAGTTCGGATTTTACGCGGTGCAAGTTGAATAATATTTTGGGGGCGAGGTATTTAAACCGTTGTCGGGCAGTTCTCTGCATTCACAGGGAATTTTTTCGCAGTTTCGTTTCTTTTCAAAAACCACATTTTCATCCTCATCTTTCCTTTTTTTTTTTGAGGGGATAAGGGCCAGAAGTTGGAAAACCGTTAAATTTTTTTTTTTAAGTTCCAGTAGCTTCTTGGTGTACTTAGGTGAATGCGAAATAAATCTTTTCCCCTCCCTTTTGTCTTGGGATGTTGTTCCAGTAAGTCTTTTGGGGCCTTTTTCCCATGTTCTGGTTCCTTTGGGTGGCCTCTAGTGGTGCCACAGAAGGGTTCAGGTCCATAAAAGGGCCCCTTTGCCCCTTCCCTTGGGGAGTTGATGGCAATTTCATTCCCTCCACTCCCCCATGTCCGGGCCCACCCCAGGTAACTCTGTTGTGTTTGGCCAGGTGGTTTAGAGATTGTCGGCATTCCCAGGCTAGCTTTAAATTTAAAAAGTGCATGAAGCCACCCCTTAAAGCAGCCTGGCTGCCCGATAAAATATTTTGATTGCCCTGAAGGCCCCCTTTTTTGGGCCCATTCGAACCCAAATTCAATTCATGGTTTTCCCTTTGGGAAAGATGGAGGGGCCCTCCCGATAGACTTTGAAATCTGCATCTAGGTCCAAAGACACCAGCCCCAAACCCCCCTTTTCCATCTTGATCCATCAGTGTCCCAGACAAGTGAGCTTTTTTATGCTTTGGTGCATTATCACTCTAGTTTGGCGGTCTTGAATAACCCCCAAAAAAGGCGCGGGAAGTCCCACTATAGGCATCATGTCCGTGGGTTTGGTCAGAGCTTTTCTTGTTTTTTTCAAAATTTTAAGGTGTCCAGTCAGGTCTCCTGACTTTATTTTTTTGGCCTGGGTTCTCTGGAGGCTTTTGTATCCTCCCTATTGCGGTACGGGGGAAGGGGGTTCAACATTGTTCCAGAGCTGCCGTTGGGCAATTTTTTGCCCAGTAACTCCCGACAGGAAAGTCTCGTTTCAGAAACTTTCCTTCATTTTTTTCCCTTTTTTGGCCACCGACCAGTGGGGAAGTAACTATAGGTATTACAACAGTAATGTATGACCATTCATTTTGGATTTTTGACCCCTGTTTTACCACAGTCTGGGATGCCCATTTTTGCCGCTGATCTTTTCGATAGTCCTTTTTATTTGGGGTTCCAATTGGTTTCTGGTCAAAACAATTAATATTTTACTTCTTTAAAATTTGATCTTTTAAGCCGTTTAACTTTGGAGCTATAAACCTTGTTTTCCTCCTTTTTATAAACGGTATTTAATTTTTTTTTTTTGGGTTTACATTTAGTCCTTCCTTGAGCACCAGTTTTCAGCCAGATCAGCCCTTTCCCAGTGAAAAAAAACTTGGGGTTTAAATTTATATCTCAGTACCTTTTAAAAAGGGGGGATTTTTTATAGGAACTTGATCCCTATTTTACATACTTTTTTGGGAAAAAAAAAGATTAAAGAAAGTGACATGATATTTTTTTTCCAAAAGAATGGGAAAATTTGGGTCCGATATAAAATTCCAATTTTCATCTTTAGTGAATAAAAAGTTGTGTCATTTTAAATTTTAAACAACTATGGCCTCAGAAACTCAGATTCAATCAGATTTCAAACTTTTAAATACTCGCCAAATCTACCCGTTGTTTTAGGGCGTTCCGAGTAAAAAAGTGCAGTTTTCAAATTTTTTTTTTTCTTTTGTCCCAAAGCCTATTTCAAATTTCCACTTAGTTAGCCCGAAGTTCTTGAAGTAGGCGGTATTAAATTTTTGTAATATACCCTGGTGTGAAAAAGGAAACCACGAATCTTTTTAATAGATTATCCCTTTTCCCTTTATATCCTAAAAAAAAAAACCCCAAAATTTACTCTTCTATTTTGACGCAGTTACCAACGTCGCGTAATTTAAAGTTCTTTATTTGATGTAGCATTTAACATAGCCGGAAAACCATAAAAATAACTTTTTTTAAAAAAATTTTTTCTTTATTTTAGAAACACGGAACAATGCTGACGCAACTGTGCGTTTATGTGAAATAAATTTCAGATCTGATGTTCAAATGGTGGTAAATGAAAAGTTATACAGTATGCCACGGATAAGGTGTTGGGGGAAAAATTTTTTTTTTGATTTTATCAAAAAAACTTTTGGGTAAAAAATTTTGCTACTTCTAAAAATAAGTTGGGGGTAGAAACATTTAAAAAATTTTTTTAGGGGGGTTTTAAAAAAAAAAAATTAAAATGATAAAAAGTATTTATTCGAGAAGATATGGAAATAAGCCCCGGGGAAATTTTTAAAATTTAAAAGGCGTCTCTAATCCAATTTTCAAAAAAAACGGCCTACTTTTATTTATTTGTGATTAAATTTATTTTAAATCGTCATTTATTAGAGGTGTACGATAAACAATTTTTTCCAACCGGCCCCAAAAAAAAAATCCATTATAGAAATTGGGGACCCTTAGGAGGCCACTGGACCCTTTGTCTCCCAATTTGGAATTAGTAAATTGATTTAAAATAATGTTCATCAAGTTAAAAAAGCCCCCTTTTTCGAAAATTGGTATAAGGAACTATTTTCAAAAAACCCTTTTTTTTTTCCTTTTCCCCCAATAAATTCACTTTACCTTTTTTAAAGTTTTCTCAATTTTCTGAATGCCTATAAAATTTGTTAAATGTTTCTACCCCAATCTTATTAAGAATGGAAATTTTTTTAAAAGAGTTTTTTTTTAAAAAAATTAAAAAAAAAAGGTTTTTTTCTTTTCAACCCCTTTTTCGTGGACATATTTTTTCCAGGGGGTATTGAATGGAAAAAAACTTTTTAATTTTAAAATTTTTAAAAGTTACTTGAAAAATTTTGCTACCTTTGGGGGTAAGTTTGGGGAAAGAAACTTTTAACACTTTTATGGTTTTCGAAAAATTGAAAAAATTTTTAAATGGTTCAAAGTAAGGGGGTTTTATTTAAAAAGTTAGGGAAAAGATGGGAAAGTTGTTCAAAAGAAAGGGGATATTCCCCTTTAAATTTTCACAAAATCGGCCTGTTTTTTTAAATTTTGTGATAACATTTTTTTAATATCAATTTACTAATTAAATTGGGAGAAAGGACCAGCCAGTGGCCCCCGGGGGAGCCAGATTTAATTTTTGGATTTTTTTTATGGGGCCGATTGAAACAAATTTTTTCCCACACCTCAATTAAATGCCACGATATTAAAATAAATTTAATCACAAATAAAAAAAGTAGGCCGATTTTTTGAAAATTTATTAAACCCCCTTTAATTTTGAACAATTTTTCCTAATTTTTCCATATCTTTCGAAAAATACTTTACCCCCTTTATCATTTAATTTTTTTAATTTTTAAAACCCCCCTTTTAAAAAATTTTAAAATTTTTTTCCCCCAATTTTTTTTTTAAAAATTTTTTTTTTTTCGGTTTTTGATAAAAAAAAAAAAAAATTTTCTCTCTTCAAACTTTATCCTGGAATACTTTATTTTGGGGGCAGCATTAAAACGGAAAATGACAACAATGATGATTAATGAATTTAAAAAAAAATTTTTTTTGGGAGTATAAAAATTGAAATTTTTTCCCTATTGCCTCAAAAATTGTCAATTTGACATATAATTAATGCATATACTTCAGTATTTCTGGGATGCAAAAATGATAGAACCAAAAAATTCAACAATTTGTTAAGATGTTTTATATATATATATATATATATATATATATATATATATATATATATATATATATATATATATATATATATATATATATATATATATATATTTTGTTTGTCCCTGATTCTGAAGTTATGGCGGCTAAAATCTTTACAGTGGTGTTTTCAGTGGCTAGAACCAACAACCGGTTTTTGAATTTCCCCCCGGGGGAAAAAAAGGGGAAAAAAATTTTTTTTACCGTTAGCCAAGGAAGGCGTCTTAGGGGAAAGGGCTACTTAATATTGTCTCCCTCGTAGACAGGCTTTTCCCTGTATTTAAATAAATAATGTGTTAATATAAAAAAATTGTTTTATTTTTTTAAAACTTAATTAAAGGGGAGGGAAAAAATTTTTTTTTTTGGTTCGGGGAGGCTCGGCGAAATAAAATTGGGGAAACCCCCGCCTTGGATCTACTTTGGTAGACGAAAAATTTTGGGGTAACCCCTGTAAAATATCTATTTTGATTGGGGTTTTGTTTTTTTAAAAAAATCCAGTTTTGATTAATTTTAAATTTAAATAACGCTTATATCGATATTAGATCAGCTCTGCCCCTCCATCCTAAAGATATCCATTATATTTATCCAAAAACCATAACCTCGTAACGATGAGCCTGTGGTCCTTTTTAAAAAATATTGTTTTTTTTTTCCGTCTAGTTTTTCATCATCCCCATCAGATGGTAATTTGTTCGCAAGTTTGCAATGAACAATGTTTGTTACTAATTAATTAATATCCAACAAGAGTACAATTAAGATGGATTTTAATTGCGCAACCATTCTAATTTCGCTCCTCTGGGTAATAGGGAAATTATTATAAAATAACTCTTGTAATTTTTTATGATAAGAAAATCTTTTTGTCTTCATGACTTAATTCTGAAAATTTTAAATTTTTCTAGAATAATTGTTAAGATAAAAAAAAACATAATATTTTGTTAGTTTTGATTAAAAATATTTTAGGAAAAAAAAAAATGGGAAAAAACCCGCTCAAAAATTTAAAAAAATGCTTATAGCTAAGTTTACAGAGAGTTTTTGTATCTAAAATTTGACAGCAAATCACTGGTATCTTTTGAAAAGTTTTGTACAGAACATAAAAAACCTAAATCTGTACAAATCAGCTTCTCTCTTTTTCCCCTATGAAAAAAAAACCTATGAAAATAGCTATTTGTTTTTTTTTTTCATTAAGAGCAAAAAGTTTTGTTTAAATTTAGTAGCTATAGTGTCAATGAGATTATTGAAAAGAATCGAAAAAAAAATTTTGGTTTTTTTTGGAAAACCCAATTAGTTTTTTTTTCCCAAACCATAAATTCGTTACTTGGATCCTTTTAAATTTTGAAAGCTAATCGGGGGAAAAAAATAACAACCGCAAAATCTGGAGGGCGCCCGGGGGCCAAACGGACTTCAAAGTCTAATTAGCGGAAAAAAAAAGTTGTTTGTACTTTTAACCGGCCCCCCCTTTTACGGACGGGGTATTTCAACCCGCTGAATCCGAATTTGAAGTTTTTTTGGGGCCCCCCCCCCAATTTATTAAATAATATTTTTTTTTTCCGTGACTGTAGTTTTTAAATTTTTTTTTGGTTTTTTTTCATTTTACTCAAATCTGGGGGTGACCGGGCAAAACCCGAATTAAACCCCGGGTTTAGCGGGCCCCAAATAAAGACCGAAAAGGGGGGCCCGGGGCAAATGTACAAACAATTTTTTTTTTTGTGCCGGTGAAATTTTTGGGAATAATATCTTGTAAACAGGCTAAAGGCAGACGGGTGTCCGACAGGTATTTTTTTTTAAAAAACGTGTTTAGATGAAAAAATTTTTTTTAAAATATGACACACTGATTCCGAAAAAGAATAAAACAATGAAATTTTTTGTTTGGATCCCGGGTTTTTATTAAGTCTAATAAAAAACTTAAACCGAAATTTTTTGCTTTTTAAAACGGCGTTTTATGGTTTTTTGGCCCTTTCGAGGAGGCAAAGAAGACATAAAAAAAAACCAAAAATTGCGATTAAATTCCACTTTCTCGGGCATAATTAATGCGGATAAGGTTTTCCCCCTTTTAATGCGTTTTTTGGATAAAAACCCAAACTAGTCGTAATATTAGGTGATTGCTTAACTGCTGCACTAAAGTATTTTTTTTACAGACAAAAAAAAACTTGTATAAAATAGATAAAAAAAGTTAAGCACTACAGGTCCCCCCCAAAAAAACCTTGTCTAGCCCCCCAAAAAAAAAGTTAGTTCCAGTATATATCTTTATTTTTTTTATAGAAAATAAAGCTATCGTAAATAAATTTTAGTCTTTTTAAAAAAAATTTTTAAACTAACTAAAACAAGTATTTTACCTGATGAAAAAAAAAAGACTTTGGTAAGATAGATAGGCCCATTTACGAATTAGACAAAATTAAAAAGATGGATACTAAGTATAAATTTTTAATATGGGTAGTTTCTGCACTTCTAAGTTATTTGGGGAAAAATTTTAAACCCCTTTATTAAAAATGGTCAGCAAAAGTAAATTTTATTTTTTTAAATTTTTTTGTTTGGGCCCCCCTTTTTTTGATGGTAAAGGTTATAGTTTTTCCCGGGTTTAAAATTTTAAAATTTAAGGTAGGGTTTTTAAAAACCTTTTTTAAAAAAAATTAAAAAAAGCAAAAACAAAAAAAATTTTCCCTTAAAAAAAATAAAAAATACCACAATTTTTTTAAAATGTTAACGTAAAACGGTTTTTTAAAAATTTTAAAAAAAATGAAATGGGGGGGCCCCAAAAATTTTCTTTATCTAATTTAAAAAAGAACGAAATTTTTATCGTCTGGGTAGCGAGATATTAACAATCCCCAAAAAGTGCATAATTAACATTGTCGATATCTGTATTTTTAAAAAAAATGCATTCATTTCTAGTCCCCGGGGGGGAAAGCAGTAAAAAAGGGGGGGAAAAATTCGGAATTTTTTTTTTAAAACGGATTGGGGAAAAAGGTTTTTTTTTTCCCTTCCCCAAAAAATTTTTTTTTAAAAAAAAAACCTTTCTTTGTGATTTATACAAACCGCAAAGCATTGTTGCAGCCAAAAAAAAAATTCTAAAAATGCTTTTTTGGGAAAAATTTTAAAAACTTTGTAAATATGAATTTTTAACTGGCCCCCCAAAAGGGTTTTCGGGAGTTTTTTTAGGTCGCTGATCCCGATTATGATGATTTAAAAATTTTTTCACAGCCAACCTGGAGCTCAGAAAGCTGATGAACGTCACCTCCGGGGGGGACTACCCCCCAAAATTTACGGGGGGAAGGAAATAAACTCAATCCCCGGGGGGTTTTTGGGTCGCTGAATTAAAAAGTGGATCGGCGAACACCCCCCGGACACCTGGTCCCGGAACCTGGACGCAGCCCTTTTTTACCCCGGGGGGTTTTTTTCACATAATCGAAAAGACGAATAAAAAAATTTGTTAGGGGGGGGCTAAACCAAAAATTTCACGGCGAAAACGCCCCCCCAAGACCTGGTGAAAGTAACCGGGCCCCTTTTAACGTTATCTCCGTGGGACTCTCCCAAAATTCACGCGGAGAAGGAGAAAACTCGACCCCCGGGGGTTTTTTTGGGGCGCTGAATTCAAATGTGGAGGGCGAACCCCCCCCGGGCACCGGTGCTGCGGAACCTGAACGTGGATGTCGCCCGGGGTTTTTTTGGCGATCTTGTCGGGAAAAAATTTCCCCAAAAATAACTCCGAAAAAAGACACAAAAAAATTTTGATTGAAAATTTACAGCCAGTGGTTTGTTATGTACTTACTTTACAAGTATAATCGGACAAATAATAATTTAAAAAATTTAAATTTTAAAAAAAAAACATATATCTTAAGCTAAGCTAAGAACTAACCAGAACTAACTTTTTTTTTTCGTTAAATCGACTAGGTTATTGTTGGTCAATGAACCCTAATTATTGATTAAAGATAAGATGTTGGAAAAGGGTGGTGTTATTTGCAAAATAAAAAAAAGGGAGACATGCAAAGTTTTGCTTATTTTTAAAAATATTCACATAATCTTCCTTGTTAACAAGCCAACAAATTTTTTTGGACCAATTTGGATGCGTCTGTGTCTGCAATTTTTTTGTAAACGGGGGGAAGTCATAAAATTTCCCCCTGTTTTATCAGTTTTTAGTCGGAACGGCGCTAGTTTTTTTGCAAAAATTTTTAAAGGGCTTAGTCCTGTCGGAGAACTTTGTTAATGTTCTGTATGCGCATACTTGTATTGTTTTCCTTGGCAATATAATTTAAATTCGAGAAAAGTTTGTTTATGTATCTGTTTGCACGTCAGATTGTATTTTTTTTTAAAATTATTATTGCTTTAAGTAAGTTTTTGCCGATTCACTATAGAATGTAGTCTTTGAAATAATAAAAAAAAAAGCGCATGGTGAAAACTTCTATTCATAACTTAACCTTTCTTAAATGTGTATTCTATATCAGCACGAAATTTTTTAACTTTTTGGGATTGGGATTCCGTTTTAAAATTCCGGGACTAAACAGCAAACCCCGGGGGAGCTCGGGATTGCCCCCAATAATATATTTATTAAAAAAAAAAAATTAGCAATTAAAAAAACCCCCAAAAAAAAAAACATTTTTTTTCATATTATAGGATAGGGGGGTAAAAAAAACAAAAAAACCCCTTAAAACACGTTTTACTTTGTAAAAAAAAAAAGGCAGTTAAAAAAAAACGGGGGTTTTTTTTTAAAAATTTTGGGGCACCCGAGAAGGCTGAATGAAAACATACTGTAGGTGTCTTCGATATTGTTAAGAGGGGGTTTATTCACACATGACCTTTTAAAAATTTTAAGATTTAAAAAAGAAAAAAAAAACCCTCTTCGGGAGGGAGTTTTTTTTTGTCTAGACACTTTTGGGGAAAAAAAAGGGAAAAAAAAAATAGGGGGAAAAAAAAAGGGCCTCTCAAGTTGAACTGTAAAAAAGGGGGGGATAAAAGTGGCACTACGTGTTGCTACGCTGGGAGCTGCTAAATATGGAATTATGCTGGCCAACTTCTCAGAGCGAAGCCGTAAAAAAAACCCATAAAAGAGCGACAGTTCCTCTACGCCGGTTGGATGGCAAGAGGAAGAAGCCTTCCAGTAAGCGTGGGGGGATTGATAAAACGAACAGCTCTTCTTTGAATGAACTCAAGAACTAAGAGTTGGAGGGACGCCATTCCCCCCCAAAGAGAACAATATTCTAAAAAAAGTCTGATTTGGGGTACAGAGTATAAAGATTAGAAAGAAAAAAGTTATTCAAAGTCACTAAAAAGCAATCTAAGTTTTTGGGGGGGCCAATTTTTCCGGGCTACAAAAAGGGGGTTTGGAATTCCGGAATCCCGGATTTTTCCCCAAAACCCCCCCTGCAGAGACTTTTTTTAATTTTTAACCAGATCATCGCGGCAATGGCAGTTTTTAAAAAAAAACCCCCGTCGAAATTCCCCAAAAAAATTTTTATTAAAATAAGCAAGCTTTAAAGAAAATTTAACATTTTGACGTGCATGAATTGTCAATGGGGTTTTTTTTTATTGTAAAAAAAAAAAAGGGAAAAGGGGGGACACCAAAACGCCCCCACCAGTAGGTTTGCTGTATTGT
>JAHBCN010013834.1:0-23751 GCA_019359885.1 Listronotus oregonensis
CATTACCCATTCCCCAACCACCTGAGAGTTACACGCTTGATTCGGAATCAGACTCTCGAAATACTTCGCCAGAAGCCGGACCAAGCTACATCCCTAGTTCCATTGATTTGCCCGATACACCTCATTTAATCACTCAAGGTGAATTGAATGACCTTGTTCGTGACTTGGACCTCCCGAAAACAAAAGCGGAACTTCTCGGATCCCGCCTGCAGCAGTGGAACCTCTTGGAAAACGGAGTTAAGGTGTCCATCTACAGAAAAAGGGAATCTACTCTCACAAATTTTTTTGCAGCGGACGGTGATTTATTATTTTGCCATGATATTCCTGGCCTAATGGTCGAACTGAACTTACCATATACGCCCGATAAATGGAGACTATTCATAGATTCGTCTAAAACAAGTCTAAAAGCTGTTTTACTTTATAATGGAAATGAACATCCATCCGTTCCTATAGCTCATTCGGTAAATATGAAAGAAACATATGACAATCTGAAGATGATACTCAGATGTATAAAGTACGAAGATCACAAATGGAATATATGTGCAGATTTGAAAGTGGTAGCGTTATTGACAGGACTGCAGTCAGGATACACAAAATACTGCTGCTTTTTGTGTGAGTGGGACAGCCGTGCAAGAGACAAACATTATAAAATAAAGGTTTGGCCTCCACGTGAAAAAATAGAAGTTGGAGTTAAAAATTTGACCCGAGAACCGTTAGTTCAGAAAGAAAAATATATTTACCTCCACTTCACATAAAGTTAGGATTGATCAAAAATTTTGTAAAAGCACTGGATAAAAACGGAAATGCTTTCAACTATTTAAAAGAGAAATTTCCACGTATAAGTGAAGCCAAAATTAAAGAAGGAATTTTTGTTGGTCCCCAAATTAGGCAACTCTTTAAAGATGCCAACTTCACGGACATTTTAAGTGACCATGAAAGACGGGCATGGAATGCATTTGAAAGTGTTTGCAAAAATTTTCTTGGAAACACCAAGTCAGAAAATTATCGTGAACTCGTGGAAGAACTGCTCACGGCCTATCATATTTTAAACATGTCCCTAAAACTTCACTTTCTCCATTCCCATTTGGACTTTTTTCCTGAAAATCTAGGAGCTATATCGGACGAGCATGGGGAACGATTTTACCAAGACATCGCATCGATAGAGAAAAGATATACTGGAAAGTGGAGCCCGAATATGTTAGCCGACTATTGCTGGACCCTAATACGAGACACATCCAGTCTTTCTTATAAATGGAAGAGTTCAAGGAAATGAATATTAAAATAAAATAACACTTGAAAATGTTTATACTGAACATAAATTAACTAACTAACTAACTAAAATGTATCATACCTTTTTATTTTTTAAATTAATAAATCAGTATTAAAGTGAGTTTTTATTGAATTTTGCTTAATATCAAAACATGTGTCTCTCCCTCATTATTGAAGGCTGATATCGAAAATCTGAAGCCAGATCTGGATTCAGCAGGCCAAAATATATAAAATCCAGCCACAATCATTCCAGGGAGGCAAAAAAAGTTTTAGAATGTTGGTCAGTGTAATCATATAAAGAGGAAAGAGGTAATTTTAGATATTAACGATTTTTTTTTAATTTTAAATGTCAATAGCTTAAAAATTATAAAAGACACACCAAAGTTTAGGGAACATAAATTATGTATTTTTATAAGATCTTTAATTTAAGTTACATAACATTTTTGTTTAAATGCATTATTTTTCGAGTTATAATCAAAAAAACCGAATTTTCGGGATTTTTTCAAGGTATACCTCTAAAAAAATTTTTTTTTTTCTATTTTTGGGTTTTTCCTGCAAACTTTAAGAAATTTGGAATTCAAATAAATAAAATAGGTAATTTGTTATGAAAAAAATCTAAAAATCGCAATAATATTTTTTTTTGGGTTTTCTCGATTTTTTGGCTGTTTGACCCCAATTTTGACTTTAGATTCGTCTTTAGCTGAAAAAAATAGGCCAAAAAATCTGTTTATTAAAAATAAAGAAAATTTAAAACTTACTAATATGAAGGGGGACACATTTACTTAAAAATGGGGATAACTCTTATTATTTTAGCAAAAAAAAATACCACTAAAATAATAATCTCTGTCTCTATAACAAAACTTTTTAGTTTTACATTTTCTTTTATTTTTTTAAGGTATACATATGCCTATAAAGAATAAAATTATTTTAGCCACATTAAAAAATGTTTAAAATTTATTTGTTTTCTGAGATTATTTAAGTAAAAAAAAATTGGGTTTTCTTTAGAATAAAGAAAAGATTTAAGATTATCATTTTATTATTAATTTTTTTTCGCTAAAATAATTAGAGTTATCCCTATTTTTAAGTAAATTTTCTTTTAAATAAATAACACATTTTTTTACAAATATGGATATTCCATGACAAGAATAATGAAAACATGTCGACGTCTAGGTTTCCCTTTATATTTGTGAGTAAATTTAATTTTGATAATATTGTTTTTTATAATCAGAGAACACTCATTAAAAAATATTTTACATTTCTTATATTTTTATTGGGTTTATTTATTAAAAAAAATAATAATAAAATATTTGTATTTTTTAAATTATATTGTCGCAAGGGTAGACTTTCCTTTCACTATTTACTAAAAATTTGGATTTAGGTATATAAAATTTGAAATAAATTTATACTCTTTCTTTATTTAAGGTGTGGTTCCTTCCACGCGGCCGTCGCATGCGACTAACGCAATGCGACTAACGCATGCGGCCGCCGTTTAATCAGGTGGTTTCTTAGGAACGCGGCTCAAACTCGCGATAGCAAAATTATTAGTGTAAAGGGAATAATCTTTGGTTAGAGTCGTGATGGATTTTCTAGCAATATATTTATTATGAGAAGAAAAAGAGGATGACGAAATACTATTACAATTAGCCAACCTGAAACATAGCAATGCCCCTATAAATCCAATATTTCAGCAAATATGCGATGAGGGTTGTTATACTACATTAATAAATCGACATCTGCAACAGGATGAAGTAAAATTTAGAAAATATTTTAGACTGAATAAAGCAGAGTTTAGTTTTATTCTTGACTTAATAAAAGACGATATAAAGTTTGAGCCATACAACAGAGTTGAATATCCAATAACCCCAGAGGAAAAATTAGCCTTTGTATTAAGGTAAATCTGTACAGGGTGTACCAAATTCGAGTCTTATCATTAGGATTTCGGAAACTTGAAGAGATACGAGGTCGGTTAAATGTAGACAAAGTTGCGCAATATGATGCTAATCAAAATGCCACCTTAGAACTTTAAAATTTTTGAATAGTTACTTTTGGAAAAAATCGATTATTCGCGATTACGTTTTTATTTTTTAATTACTTTATTTGAACGGATGTAACAAAATAACTTTTACATTTCCATTGCTATTTTTTTTTGTTCTACAAGATAGTTTAATTAGATTTATACACCGACTGCCATCTTCAACTGTTTTTTTTTAAATGCGGACCTGGATTTTCTTATTATGTATCTTAGGAGCTATTAAGTTCCCAAAACTAATAATGTATTGCACTTATTCAAAAAATTTATATTATTGGCAATTTTGATAAGAAACCATATGCTGGAGAGAGTCAGACAATATATTTTTGGCAGGATCTTGGGGAAACATTAAACTGATTTTTTTGAATAAGTGCGAAACATCATTGGTTTTGGGATCTTAAAAACTCTTAAAATACGTAATAAAAAATCCAGGACCTAATTTAAAAAATAACGTTTCAATTTTTAACAATTAAAAAAAACACCGGACATTCCACACAAAACAAAACAAACAAAATATTAGACGCAGACAGGACTGCGGCTACACTGCTTCTTCAGCGGTCCAGTCGCATCAATCACAGTCGTTGACAGCGGACGCGTACGACTGCCGCTCGGAACTAACCAGGCACATTTAAAAACATGAGTAGGAGTGCTTTGCGGCTAGCGTAGTGCGTTAGCCGCATGCGGCGGCCGCGTGGAAGGAAACTTACTTTTATTCTGGAGAAAAGTCAAATATTTTTTTTCCTAAGTAAATTCGCATTAAAAAATCCTGGCTGCTGTCTTGTAAATGCTTTTAATGAGTGTTACGCAAAAATAAGTCACGCATATTTAAATTTGGAGGACTTGGTGGTCATATTACCAGTATCGCTTTCTCTGTAAAATCGTCGGTTATGTACCGGGTGTCCAAATAAAAAGAGCTATTTCGTACAATTTTAATAACATTAGCAAAAACTCTAAACAATTCTGCATCAGTTTGATTCAGGACTTTTTGTCGTATTTCTAATAATAAGGGTGGGAGAAGAAAATAAATAATGCTGCTTTCAAATAGCTCTATCTACCACATATTTTATCAAGAGTGGTACAAGGGAGTACTCGCTTACAAGAAAATTTAAAGCTCTTTTAAATGTCGTCCATTTCGATGTCGTCTAGTTTGTAGATAACCAACTAGAGGGCATTATTTAAGAAAAATTGGTTTTTCGAAACTTTTCCGAGAAAATTAGATACAATTTCATATTTTCTGTTTATAGATGTAACAAAAATACCCATTCTTTTGGAAGTAAGTTACTGTATCATGATAACAACCCAAGAGCTTGTATTCTATATAACAGTAATAATATTAGCTGTACACTAATTCCGGAGCTCTGCTCTGGGGACTTTGTTACAGTACAAGCAACCGCAACAACAGCAGAGGAAGCATCTAGGACCTGGGTAGTCTGCAGTGTCTACTTCTGTGGAGAAGAAAGGAGCTGTCCGCTATCCCTAATGGAGGACATCATAGGCCACTGCAGAGGAAGGAGACAACGGGTAATAGTTGGGGGTGACGTCAACGTTCACAATACAATCTGGGGAAGCACTAATAAAAACAGTAGAGGTGAGTCCTTTCATGAATTTATTATAAGTGAAGGGTTAAAAATAGCTAACATAGGCATAGAACCCACTTTTGTGACATCAGGCAGGCGCAAGGTTCTTGATCTTACTTTTTGTAGCCATGATGTCAGTGATACTATCACAAACTGGCATGTCTCTGACGAACCATAGTGTTCGGATCATCGCCATATCAGATTTGATATAACAATTTCTAGATTAGCCATCAAGAAATTTCGTAACCCAAGGAGGACACTCTGGCAAGGCTATAAAAGAGCACTAGAGGAGTCACTCAAGGGAGGTACGGCAACAATCTTTACAACGAAGGGTCTTGATCTGGCAGTAGAGCAACTAAATGAGGCAATACGAACGGCCTATAAAGAAAACTGCCCAGAACAAACAAACAAAGAAATAAAACAGTCTGGTGGAACAGTCACCTAGAGGGTTTTAGATCTGAGGTGAGAAGGCTATTTAACAAAGCCAAACTTAATCAAGAATTTCTTGGAAACAATTCTGTAAGCAAATCACAGAAACCCCGGAATGCACCAGGATCCACAGAGTCCTCGCAAGCGAAGGTACTGCGAGTGCTCCTGGCCCCCTAAAAATAACGGACGGGACCTTTATGAGCACTAACAAGGAAAGCCTAGAATTATTGACTAACACTTACTTTCCAGGATCAACCATAAATCGATCAACCTTGGCCAATAGAACAAGCCAGCAATCCCAGAAGACCCCAAGAGGAAGACTGGGTTAAGGCAAAGGAATTGGTAACATATGAAAAACTCAAATGGGCCATAGGCGAGTTCCATCCATACAAGTCGCCAGGCCCTGATAAACTCTACCCGGTACTGCTCCAAAAAGGCCAGGACATATTGCTGCCGCATCTCTGCAAAATTTTCAGAGCATGCATTGTCTGGGGCTTCATACCAAAAATATGACAAAAGGCTACCGTAGTCTACCTGCTAAAGAGAGGCAGAATTTCAGACCAAATCCCTAAGTCATATAGACCTATAAGTCTATTCTCTTTCCTGCTCAAAACACTGAAAAAAATTGTGGATAGATACATAAGGGATAATATACTATCACTATACCCTTTAAGTAACCGCCAATATGCCTATCAATCAGGAAAGTCTACGGACTTCGCTCTGAATGATCTAAGCAGACTCCTGACAAAGTCAATCGATAACAAAGAGATGGCGCTTGGCACATTTCTAGACAATAATGTGCCAACAGGATCGTTAATGAAGGCTCTCACACGAAGAAACATTCCGCACACCGTATGCTACTGGATGGAGGCCAGCCTAAGAAACAGGGTCATTAGATCCACCTTAAGCAAGGACACCATGGAGGCTAAGGTGGGAAGGGGCTGAGCACAAGGAGGTGTTCTATCACCATTATACTGGGCGATCCTAGTCGACGACCTTCTGGCAAAAATGGCCGAAGAGAGGTTCCATTGCCTTGGCTACGTGGACGACATTGTCATCGTAGTTAGAAGCAGGCACTTGGACTTTGCTTCAGAAAGAACGCAAAACTCACTGAACATCGTAGACGAATGGTGCAGGGAAGAAGGTCTGTCGGTTAATCCACAAAATCTTCCCTTCACAAAGAAAAGAGCACTAAGGGCACTCAGATGTCCAAAGCTCAATGGAGTGGAAATCCCCTTCTCAAAAGAGGTCAAGTATCTAGGAGTGATTTTTGACCAAAAGATGAACTGGGGGCCACACCTCAACAAAGTTGTTCAGAAGGCAAAAATCGCCCTCGAGAGATGTCGCAGGCTTTGTGGAAAAAACTGGAGTTAACCCAAAGATAAACCTGTGGTTGCATAAAATGGTAATAAGACCTATGATAACCTACGGCTCAGTTGCCTGGGGGGCAAGGGTCACGCAGACCGTAGCAACCAGACAACTTCAAAGTGTGCAAAGGCTAGCATGCGTATGCGTCACGGGAGCTATGAGAACAACCCCAACCGCAGCCTTGGAAGTGCTGCTAAACCTGCCGCCACTCCACATTTACATAAAGGGAGAAGTAAAGGCGGTACTCTATAGACTCAAACGAGGTCAAAGTCCAATTATAGGACATTAAAGGACCTCATTGTTTGAGATGCCCTCGGATAGGTCAACCCCTCGTTTCATCTTCAACAAACACTTTCGGATTGTCATACCAGATAGGGAGGACTAGAAAGAAGACCCCCCAATCAAAGCCGATCATATCTGGTATACAGATGGCTCCAAGACCAACACGGGAGTAGGAGCGAAAAGACAATCTTAAGTCTTGGTCAGATGGCCACGGTTTTCCAAGCGAAAATCGCAGCAATAATGCATTGTGCCGTGCTGATTAAAGAAAAAGGACGTAAAGGAAAACACATCGTTATTTACTCAGACAGCCAAGCGGCCCTAAAGGCCACCAGTTGTCAAAAAGTTAATTCCAACTTAGTGGGGGACTGTATACAGGCCTTGGAAAAAGGCGGCTTGGCAAACAAACTTACGGTAGCCTGTGTACCAGGCCACTAGGGCCACCCAGGTAAAGAAGAGGCCGACGATTTAGCCAAAAGAGGATCAGCCATGAAAATGATAGACCCTGAGCCATTCTTGGCAGGCCTCTTTAAACCATCTATTAAGAGCTGGGTAGACAGAGAGTTTAAAAGCTGGTGGGTACAAACACCGGGACAACGACAGGCAAAGCAGTTAATTACGACCTGCTCGGCCAAGTTTACCTCGGACCTACTAAGCCACAGCCGTAAGGTCGTAAGGATAACGGTAGGTCACCTAGCAGGACATTGCAAACTCAACAAGCACCTGGAAAGAGTAGACATGATGGAGAATAGCCTGTGTAGGTTTTGCCAGGAGGCTGAAGAAACAGCCGTACATGTGTGGTGCCACTGCGAAGCACTATATAGGCTTAGGTTTACTAGGCTTGGTGAGCAAAAGTCAAAACCGGCAAGATATATGGAGTGGCCACTGTCAAGACACTGGAGTTTATTTAATTAAGAAAACGGGCCTGGACAAGGTATTATAAAGAACGATAGGAGAAACCACAATAAATCTGGTAAGGTTGCAGTGGTTGAGGTCATTTTTGCAATCTCCGCTCAAATAATCTAATCTAATCTAATCTAATGGTACTTACAATACGCATTACAATTGATTTAGATATGTTGACGTCTCTAGTCAATGGTCTGATTCCGACTTGAAGGTTTTCTTCTATTTGCTGAAGAGCATTTTCCAAATTATCCGTCTTTGCCCACGAAGGCGCTTAAACGAACCATTTTCCACCAAATTTCTATATACTCTACATACTCTCGCAAATACTTTGCGCCCAGAAGCACTATTCCTGGTTGTTCGCATCTTTCAGAATCCGTTGAATTGTCATTTAATTTATCAACAGATTTGACGAATCGTGAAAGATGCGAATGGTCAAGAATAGGGGCACAGGAGTTCTCCGGTGCAAAAAACATTTTCGATATTTCTGTACCGCAGCAAAGAAACTTTCATTACAATAGCCATATTCAAAATGGATATTAGCAAGGTCTTGGTTTAAAAATTTTTGCATTTTTTATATGTATTGATTTTGATATTACAACAATAATAGCAGCAGACAATATTTGACGAAGAAAATGTCAAACGAAAGAAATATTAATTTTAATCCATGGCCCACTATTAACAGATTTGACTTTTGAGATTATATCTTTTAATTTACGTCTTATGAATGTGATTTTTTCAAAACCATTTAACTCGAAAACGACAGAGATGGACTAAGTATGCCTTTTTTGTGTAAAAATGAACCCAGTTTCATAATTTAATATAAGTAATTAAAAAACCATCCAAACAAAAAATATAGGGCATAATTTACTCAGCACCTACCCTGAATGTAACGTCACCGACAAAATTTTTAAAAATTGTAGAAAGAAATATACATTACATCATAAAATCTTATATATATGAGTCTATTTAAGTTGGCAATCAACAGATATCAAATTTTTTCAATTTTATACGAGGTATCTCAAAAAATATAATTTCGCTAAGTACATGTGATGTTTTAAATGAAACTGTCAAGTATTTCTTGTCAAAGCATACTAGAATATATGTATAAAAATTACTCTCTGACATTTCTTCACGAAGCATCCTAGATTATATGTACAATAATTACTGTTAAGTTTTTGTTGGTCGAGTAGAGATGTTTTGAGAAATAAAAAAAATATATAAAAAAATTAATGCAACTGCATGTTTAACGTGTTTTTTAATTCCAAAGAACTTTATATTAAAACAATTTTTTATATTGTTAAATATTAAGGTACTTTGCGCCACTACTACTAGCATAAATTCGACTAAAATTCGTATTTTTTGACTTAACTCGTATAGGATTAATAAAAATTAATATTTAATGATTGTATTTCAGTTTTCAGATCATGCAGAAGTTTTTATGAAAAATAACTTTTTTCGTAAAATTAATAATAAAAAGTTTCCCATATGTTGCCAACTTAAGTAGACACACTGTATATATATATATATATATATATATATATATATATATATATATATATATATATATATATATATATATATATATATATATATATTTTAATATATATATATATATTATATATATATATATATATATATATATATATATATATATATATTTATATATATTTATATACAGGTGTCCCAAAGTAATGGGACACAGAGCAACAGCAGATTCTTAGGTCGAAATAATGCAATTTACGTAAACTTGCCTTATCGGAAAGTTGATAATAACAAAGATACAGGGTGTTAAACTTTTAATTTTGCTTTCGTTCTTTCTTAATAATTCTTTAACCAAATG
This sequence comes from Listronotus oregonensis, assembly GCA_019359885.1. NCBI lineage: Eukaryota > Metazoa > Arthropoda > Insecta > Coleoptera > Curculionidae > Listronotus > Listronotus oregonensis. The sequence goes on from JAHBCN010013834.1 coordinate 9,698, forward strand.
ACTTAGCGGAACAAAATTTGGGATTTGAGGGTTTTTTGAGGCGAGAAATTTAAATTTGTCCACGCTTTTGATGTTGCTACTAGAGGGCGCCAGCTACGGCATACATCACTTGTTTTAGATGTCGTAACTTTTTTTAAGCTTAGAATATTGACCTGTTTATTAAAAAATAGGTTACTATCAATCCATCTGCATCAAAAGTTTATACTTTATTTAAGTCTCTAGGAGCAGCCGTTCTCGAGATAAATGCACTTTAAAGGATCTTGCAATTTTTTAATGAAAAATGAATTTTGACCAATTGTTTTCAAACTTTGCATAGTGATAGTTCTTAACACGCTGATCAAAGGTCTTTTAGGGCACAAAACCCGAAAACGCCCCCAACCCCCTCAAAATCATCCTCAAAGGTCCCCAAATCCCCAGTGAGCTTTAAGGATGATTTTGGGGGGGTTGGAGGCGTTTTTGGGTTTTGTGCCCTGGAAGACCTTTAATTAGCGTGTCAAGAACTATCACTATGCAAAGTTTGAAAACAATTGGCCAAAATTCATTTTTCATTAAAAAATTGCAAGATCCTTTAAAGTGCATTTATCTCGAGAACGGCAGCTCCTAGAGACTTAAATAAAGTATACACTTTTGATGCAGATGGATTGATATTAACCTATTTTTTTAATAAACAGGTCAATATTCTAAGCTTAAAAAAAGTTACGACATCTAAAACAAGTGATGTAGGCCGTAGCTGGCGCCCTCTAGTAGCAACATCAAAAGCGTTGATAAATTTAAATTTCTCGCATCAAAAAAACCCCAAATCCCAAATTTTGTTCCGCTAGGTCATTTGGTTAAAGAATTATTAAGAAAGAACGAAAGCAAAATTAAAAGTTTAACACCCTGTATTTTTGTTATTATCAACTTTCGGATGAGGCAAGTTTACGTAAATTGCATTATTTCGACCTAAGGAATCTGCTGTTGCTCTGTATCCCATTACTTTTGGGACACCCTGTATATACATATATACAGGGTGACATAGAAAAAAGTACATTGCATAGTGCCACACAATAAAGGACACTAAAATAAGAAAAAAAGTTCCCATGAAGACGGGTCCGCAAGGCCTTCGTTTAAAAGATACGGGGTGTTGAATTTTAATTTTGTTTGGTTTTTTTGAATATCCCTATTGAATCGGTCGTAACTTTTTGCTATACACTGTATGTCATTTTCGACTGAAAAATTTGTTACTCCTTCTTTATACTTAAGAAAGGTATACCTTGTTCAAGTCGGTAGAAGCAATGGTTCCAGTACAAATACACGCAAATTATTCAAAAAGCGCCAAAGTAACCTTTGCAAAACCAATGATAAATAACATATTGAATAATGTGTCATAATGACACTTGTCAAACTAATGTAATAATTGTTAGAGGTATTTTGTGTTTTTGATTAAGTTTTTCATTGGGTTTTTCACTGATTATTCAAAATTGCTTTCAAAAATAGTTCACTTCACTTTTGAAGAATACAGGGACATGATTATGTGTTACGGCGAAGCTAGATCAAATTCTTACGAAGCTCAACGTATCTAGCGAGAAAGATATCTTTTAAGACAAGTTCCTAATGTTCGAACATTTATTAATGTGCATAGGCGTTTGGGAGAAGATGGATGTTTTAGAAAACCAAAATTGGATAGTGGGGTTTCCAGAACTCGTCGCGAAACGAAGAAACTGTTTTACGAATGGTAGAAAATAATCCGAGAACAAGCACTAGGAAAACAAGTTCAGCGGTGCGAAACCTCAACCGTGAATCAGTTAGACAAATTTTCAAAGAACAACTCCTTCGCCCATATCATTTCCAAAAAATTCATTCACTATTGGAACATGACTTTTTACCTCGTGTACAATTTTGCGAATGGTTGCAAAACCAAAGACAAAACATTATTTCATCAATTTTGTTTACCGACGAAGCTGGTTTTAGTCGTGATGGTATTCTGAACCTACATAACATGCACTATTGGAATGATGAAAATCCTCATGAAACTGTAATCCGAAGTCACCAATATGGGTTTTCTATTAATGTGTGGGCAGGTATAATCGACAATTACTTAATTGGCCCATTTCGATTGCCCAATCGATTGACAGGTGTACTGTATCGAAATTTCTTGGAGAATGATTTAAACACATTTTTAGAGGATGTCCCATTGGATATTATTGGAAGAATGTATTACATGCATGATGGGGCGCCAGCTCACTTTTTTCGAGTGGCAAGGAAATATTTGGACAGGAGATTTGGAAATACGTGGATTGGTCGAGGGGGGCCTGTAGCTTGGCCAGCTCGTAGTCCCGATCTTAATCCCATCGATTTTTCACTTTGGAGATTTATGAAAAATGAAGTTTATGCAGTAGAAATACATAATGAAGAACAATTATGGATAAGAATTATGGAATCGGCAGATAGATTTCGTAATAACCCAGGAATATTTCAAAGATGCCGTCAATCATTAAGAAGGAGAATGGAAAAATGTATTGAAGTACAAGGGCAACAATTTGAACATCTTCTAAAAACTTGATGTTTTTGTTTTAATTAATCATATTTTTTAGCATACCATTAAAATGTAATTGTTGATTTATCATTGTTTTTGCAAATAAATTAAAAAAAAAACAACACCCCGTATCTTTTAAACGAAGGCCTTGCGGACCCGTGTTCATGGGAACTTTTTTTCTTATTTTAGTGTCCTTTATTGTGTGGCACTATGCAATGTACTTTTTTCTATGTCACCCTGTATATATACAGGTGTGGAAAATCGAAAACCGAACATAGGGATAAAGTGTAATGCATCAAACAGAAACAGACAACCCCTTTAACTGTGTGAGAGAAGTGAGAGAATGCTTCGCAGTGTGTCGTTTCTCATATCAAGCGCTCAAGCATCGGTGTTTCAAACAGCGAAGGCCGGCGATTTTAGACAAGCGTTTACGATTTGCGGGTCGGGATTCTCGGTAAGGGATTTCTAGTTTAGGCTGGATCGACACTATAAGGTCGACCTCGGTCTGGTAAAATATTATTAAATGCAAAACAATGTGTGCATTCATGCTATCCGTAACAGTCAAGTTTCGGTCGAATCCCATTCCAGTCGCGATCAGTCTTAAATAAATTTTGTTTGAGCGAGATCGAACTTGTCACGACATGTATCGATAGTATGAATGCTCTTTTCTTCCCGGTTCAGTCAGTTACTACCCGTTATAACGACAATTACATCAAATGTAATTAATGTACAGGGTGGGCATATTTATTATACATTTTCTCAGAAACTGCAAACTTTTAAGAAAAAAAAATTAAACAAAAGTTTCTTGGATTAACTTATGCTTTTAATTAATTCCACTTTTACATATACAGGGTGTTCATTGTTTTGACCACCGGTGTTCACTTTCTTGTTTTAAATGGGACACTCCATATATTTTTATATATTCAAATGGGGCTTTCAAAGACGAGTTTAACGATGTATAACAGTATGGGTCTGTGTCGCAACGTTTCGGATTTATTGACGTGTAAACTAAATACTGGTTATAAAAATAATTATAAAGACTTTACTTAACGAAGACCCGTATATTACAAATTTTAAATAATCGAAATTATACAATCAATGCTAAATGCAGAATGCCACACTCCGGCTTATTTATTCCGATCCCCAACCTTATCGTCCTGAGTCACCGAATTTGTTACCTAATCTGCTGATCGACGTGGAGGAAAGATTACGTATCATTAAGTCACCATTTTCATCAGCAATAGTTTAAGATAGGAACCGTATACAGGTAACAGACGTTTCTGTTTCATTTGTGACCTATCTTTAAATTAGTCAGAAGACGGTAAATATATTTTTTTTTAATTTTGTTTACGTAAATAAAATTACAAAAGCTTATTTTATCTACGTTTGCAGGCAAAATTTTTTAAGTTTAAAAAATAAATCGGTGTTGCCATGTTTTGTCCATCGTAAAATGTCTTTATTTTTTTTAATGCAAACCTCTGTATATAATAACAAATCTATATAAATTATTATTAACAATATTATTGTAAATTGGCAAATCAAAAAAATAGACGACAATTTTTATTAAGGTGCAAATCTGAAAAATAACACCAACATTTTTAAATTTCAAAGTAAAACACATCACATTTTGTTCCGCTAACCTGGAAAGGAAATTTCACGAAACCATTTTAAATAATTTTAGATCTGGCAAACTCAATTTACTAATAAGTGACACCATTATAAATATACAATCCTTAGAAAATAAAATATCAGAAATTAAACATAAGCTTCAAGAAATTCTATCAAACAGAATGGTATACAAAAAAAACTGGTCTGGACGATATATTAATTATTTTTCACAACATCCAATTTCGCAAAAAAATCTGTGATTGTCGGCCTTGTCGACAGAGCTATAAAACTGAGCAGCTTGGAATACCAACCTAAGACTATCAACAAAGCTAAAGATATTCTCATCAAAAATAGCTACCCAAAAAAATTAATTAATATCATCTTTAATAACAGATTGCAAAAAGCAAATAACCCTAACCTAAATACAATAGATAAAAACTCAATTAAATATTTATCCTCCCCATACGTTCAGGGACTCTCGGAGAGTTTACAAACAACCCTAAAAAAACATGATATCGCCGTGTGCCAAAATATTCTCCAAAAAAAGTTCTTTAACACACTAAAAACTAAAACCCCTAAACACCAAAAAACTCATACTATCTACCAAATTCCATGTAACGACTGTCCTAGTGTCTATATTGGCCAAACAACACAATATCTCAAAAATCGATTAAACGGGCATAAATATGACAAGAAAAATAAAACAGCTTTAACTAAACACGAAAATGAAGCAAAGCATACTTTTAATTATCAGGACACAAAAATTTTAAAAACAGAACCAAATCAGAAAAAAAGAGAATTTCTAGAAACGCTTTTCATTAAAAAAAGAAATGAAAGCTCTATAAATGATAAAACATATTAAAAACCTAAGCCAATATTACTACAACGTCATTTATTAATTTCAGTTTTATCGTATCATGCAAAATTATTTTTCTCACTGTCCTCACACTCAAATAATATAATAACTTTTCTTAAAAAAACCTATTTTCATATTTAATCTTCGTAGCTAAATAAAAACAACAAATACTATCCTTTATATTTTATAAAACTGTTTTTAACATTGATTACAAATAAAAAAAAAATGTTTTGGACTTTTATCTTGTCTCAGGATAAGGAAGGAACTGCTAACTGCCGTTTCAGTATAAATAAATATTTTTATTGTGCATGTCACATTAATACACTAAAATAATAAATATTCTAATAAATCTGCTAAAAATAGACATGAAAATCGCACCCGAAGCAACCGCGCCGAACCGCTATCCTATGAGCTTGCTGAGTTGCCAAGATGTATTCATAATCTATGGGCTTCGATTTTTCTCCCAAAAATTTATTAATCACTGAATTTAATCTATCTCAGTTAATTTTAATTTTAGGAAAAAAAGTTATATATTCATTTTTATGTAGAATTTTACGTTCTACAACTTTTATTTATAACTTTTCTTTCTAGGTCTTACCGTTTCCTCAAAATTTAAAAAAAAAACACTTTTTTAATTTTTTTTTCACCCCTTCAGGGGGTAAATTCAAAAAAAAAATACAGTTCGTTTTTAGATTCTTTAAAGTAACTTATATCAAAAATTCAAGTTTTGACCTCAAATTCGTATTTCACGACCTATTTTCTTGGACTATAACTTTTAACCAAATATTTAAAAATAAATAATTTAATAATTATTTATTAAATATTGCTGTTTTAGCTATTACATCTTTAATATTTTACATGCTGTTAAAAAACTGTGGCAAGGAAAAGCAATGGTTGTAATGAAAACATCAAAAAATACTTATATTCCATTTTTATTATATAAAATAAGAAAGATGGATCAAAATAACGTTTTTAAAAGGTTCAGGGTAAGGTATTGGATGTTTTGCAATTGCTAGAGGTTTTTATGTACAAATGATCTTTATTTTTTTCAATTCGGTCCCTAATCCACCTTGTGTACATAGCAACATTAGTATAAATCCCTGGCGAATTTGGTTCTGCGCATCCATATCCCCAAGAGACAATGCCAGCCAATTTATTTTTAACGATTAATGGACCTCCTGAATCTCCCGAACAAGAATCTTTACCACCCTTGTGCATATATCCAGCACAGATCATTGTCCTGGTTATAAGGGGGGATATTGATAAACAAGTGCCTAGAGAAATTATAGGTACTTCAACTTCACGTAATGTTTGTGAAAAATATCCAGTATTAGTTTTGCCCCAACCTAGGACCGTCGCCATTATTCCAGGTTCAGGATAAGTGCCTTCTTTGGGAAGAAAATCCGTTTTATTTTCTTCTCTGCTTACGTTATAAGGAAGAAATATCAACCCTATGTCATGCTCTTTACCCCCATATGAATTTTTCTCATTATAGTCTTCATGGATCATTGTAAAAGCAGGTTTTATATTCTCGCCTTCTTCCGCTAAATTTTTTGATCCAAAACGTACAGTGAAATTACTCGTAGATATGTCTGTAAGACAGTGAGCTGCCGTTAATACAACTGAATTAGATATTAGAGATCCTCCACAAAACGGATCTCCATTTTTAATTAAGGCAGTTACATACGGATAATACTCGGAATCTGGGTTAGCTTCATTCCCATTAATTATTCTGTTTTTACATTCTTGTGTTGGTGCCACTAAAACAAAAAGTAAAGGGTATATAGTTTGACCACGATAGGAAGATAGGGTAAAGAAATTTAAAAAATGCCAAATTTGTTTCAAAAAAACCAAAAGGTTGTTGCCAAATTGTGCATACCTTTAATTTATCATTTAAGTTTTAAGGACTTTGATGCTTTCTTTTTTAAATATAGGTCTAATATATCTGTTTTATATGTACTTAAGTTTAAAAACTAATATATTTTATAGTTCTTTTATTAATTTTTCTTTAACTCTATTCAGTTTATTGAGAATGCTGTTTGGATTTGGCAATGTTGCAAACGGCTTAAGGCCCGATGTCTCGAATGAGTTCGGTGCGCAAATATGTAATTTTATTTGGCCGTCTTTAATTTTTTTTACTGGCTGGGCTAATGTCGAGTTGATTTCTTATTTTTTACTGGGATTTCAGCAGACATTAGCGGCGTGTCAGGGCTTGATTGTTATATACTGATCATTAATATAATCATATACACCTACATAAATATTAAATTGGGTTTAAATAATATACCTATTTACACAAACTTCCGTGTTTCTTAATTATAAATACCTATTATACCGGTTGTCCATTTAGTGATGATATCTCGTTAGCTATCGAATTAAGCAAAAAAATTTATATACAAAATTTGTACAAGTAAGTGGTATGCATCTTACAAACATAATTTTAAATAAATGGGGTGTCTTAAAATGCGCTACGATCTTAAAATATTTTTTTTTGTAGGAAACATCGAATATATTTTTCCATTTTAGAATTATATGGCCAATTCTAAACATTGTATAAAAAACGCTATTAATATTTAACATTTTTTGAGATAATGACAGTTGAAAATCAACATATTAGTCACTATGACTGCTTACTGAGCAAAAACGGCTTGTAATAGAATTCACTTTCACTTCTAAACTTTTTAAAAACCATGTGATGGTACCAAGTGATACCACTCTTTTCTGGGAGAATGAGAAAGCTTGACAAAAACTTGTTTTAGGTCGAACATCCTATAATTTATTATATGTTTATAAAATGTTCAAAAATAAAAAAAAAATACATTTTACGATTTACTAAGCAAAATCAATTAAAGATAAAGCAAAATAACTTTTACTCTCCTATATTAAATTTCTGAGAGGTATCTTAAGTCGTTTTTTACTTAGTTCTTTCAACCCTCATAAACTAGTTTAATAAAAGATGTTTTATTGAACTGATTTATAATAAACCACTTTTATTAATTTGGTGTAAGCGGATCCTGTAAAAATAGTATGTGTTAGGTACTATTTGTAGGTTAGGAAAATTACATTTCTTACCCACTTTATTAGGTTTTATCAATATAAACACAACCAAATAGATAAAAAAATTAAGGTGGTTGATGGGACGAAATGGTAAAATCTAAACAAAATAGTGCTTTCTAACAACAGTGGCGAATTTTTAAGGCGAAACAAAAAAGGCTACATTTCAGCAACATAAAAAAATTACACCCGCCAATGTTTCATACATAATTAGAAAAAAAAACATATAAAAATTTTCAAATAACTAGTGGTTAATAATAACTGGTAGTTTGTGATTAATTTAAATGAGTTTCTCAAAAAGAAAAGTTTTTTATAGTCAGGCTAGAGAAGTAGTTGCTAATATAATAAGAATTTGCGATGAAATAGCACAAAACAACTGCCATTAAAAAATGACACGGGCCGAGCTGCAATGTATGCGGGTATTGCGGTGATCACTACAAGAAGAATTAGGAAAGAGGACCACGATAAAATGCAAATCTATTAACCCGACTATCTTCGCCAGACAAAAATCATGACATAAAATTATTGACTTAAGATCTGGAAGGGTTTGATTTGTCTATCGTAAGACGATTAGTCAAGAGATCCTATTTAGAGTGGAATGAGGTACCAACTCAAAAAACTTTTACAAAAATTTAAAAAAGTTACCGGATTTCCTCTTGGGCGCGAAACATTGCGAAAACGTCTAAAAAAGAATGAATTTTACTGGAAAAAGTGTCGGAATCATTGAAAAATGTTGGTGGAAAACCCAAGAGTACTTCAGAGGATGTATAAACATTACTAAAGAAACGGAATTTCGTAAACAATGTAAAAATATTGTGAACATAAACTAAATTTGGGTGAATACTGACTTACATTTTTAAAAGTACTCTTATAGTTCTCGGGATACAGCTACCCGCACCCTTTTGTGTATAAACCCTTTACATTTTGTTTGAAATCGATGCCATAAATTTTAAAATCTATAATGTATAAATGAAGCAGTGTTACACTTTTTTATTATATTTTTTTTGAACTTAACCGACCTTCTATTTAACTTTATTTTTGATATAGTAGAAATTGGATAATAATTTTGTTATTTTTTAAATCGTTTTTGCTTAGTTAATTGCCAAATTTTAAAAAGGTAACTATAACGTCCAAAACACTAAATTTCTGTGTAGGCTAATAAACAGCCAAAATTACATCGGTGCCAAAACTGAACAATACAGGGTAAGTCTGGGAAGTGAGACCCCCCATTTATTGCTTTAAATATTCAAATTGGAAAAAATGTTTTATACAAAAATATTTTGGTTTATACTGTTCTATATTTTGAGAACAACGTTATGTATACAGGGTGTATCAAAAAGCCAGAACAAGGACAAAATTATTTTTTTTTAATGACTCCCTATATTTTTTGTTACATTTTTATTTTCTACATAAAATTCTAAATATTTTTTATCTGGCATATCATATCCCTATATTCAATTGTTTACAAGATATTCTCGTTTAAATACAAATTTAGAATGAGTAGGGTAAGATGGGGCGTTCTGGCCCCTCCACCTCCGGAGGAGCTTATTATCTCGAAATCTTGACGTCATACATTAATTAGGAATCTTGGGCGAGGTTTATTTTAGAGTACTGCGCATGCGCTAAAAAAATGGCGGTTGTCAAATGTCAAATGTCAAATGTCAAACGTCATACGTCAAAGACCACGTGACTTAGAAAAGTTAGAGTACGTGTATAAGATATATTTTAGAGTATTACGCATGCGTTAAAAAAATGGCGGCGATCAAATGTCGAATGTCAAACGTCAAACGTCAAACGTCAAAACCATGTGACTTGGGAAAGTTAGGTTACGTGGGTGAGATGTATCTTAGGATCTTACGCATGTCCAGTAAAAATGGCAGCCGCCAAATGTCAAACGTCAAATTGAGGGGGGTGCTGCTTAAAGTGTAATAGATTAAATAATAAAACACATTGTATATATTTTAATTTAATTTATTTAAACCACATTGTACATCGACTTTTAGCAATCTTATACACTAGTTTAGTTAGTAATAAACTACAAGCTGCAGCAATAAAAATAATTAAACTATTATAAATTTCATCTGGTCGAGGGACAACTGCTGGAACCTCTGCTGCAGTGGTTACGTTGGTACATGGTTCGGATGCTTGACTTATTAATGTTTTCCATTCCGTTTCTCCAAAAGTATCATCTGTATAGTGGAATTTAACCTTGTATCGGAGAAATGTTTGGGCTGATGCTGGTACAAGTGTCTTAAAAACACCAACATGATGTCGATCCATTGTCGTATATTGAAGTGAAAGCCATGAATTATTTGATGGAAAATCTTCGGTTTCTAACATTATCGAAGCAGCTGGAGCATTATAAGGCGCATAAATGTAAAACACATTTTGCACTAACGCTACTAATACGACGTATGACGAACTTAACAGAGCCATGGTTGAATCTTGAATGAGCTTAGCTGTTGTAGAAAGGTTATAATATCTTCATAGTGAGTCATGAGATATAAACAAATCATGCCAACTATAAAAAAATTAAATAACATCTGTTTATAATTTAAATTAGGATCAACTGCTTTAACCACTCGCTTCTGTTCGAAATTTCGACACGCCCACAAAATGGCTGCAAATTTGCAATATTTAACATTTTTATAGTGGTCCGATAGCGGATCATCGTCATAATTGTGTTTCCATAGAAAAAATATTCAATAATTACTGTAAAAATTTCTCGATAATAATTATTTCAATTTAAGATTTAAATATAGTTCTGTATAATATGACTAAAATTGATAAGAAAACGGAAGATGGTTTAACCAAAAGCGGGAAAATCGAGGTTGTCTAATAAACATATGGAAGATATGCTTCTATGAGAAATGACAAAGAATATCGTCACTAAAAAAATACACTACCCGTAGAAATTTTAGGTAGGTAAAAAAAGACTTAGTGGTCAGGGATGTATTATACAGAGCAAACAGTTATTTACTAAATTATAAACACATCAACCAACCTAAGATGTTGAATAAAAATAGTTTAAGTCAATGATAGTTGATGAAAAAAAAAACAAGACAATAAACTTGATGGTAATTAAGCGAATATTCTTTTAGTAATATATAGATAAGCACTTTAAATTCCTTTTGTTATATTGTAAAATTAACATAACTCAAAGAAAAAGACGGAGAGAGTGTAAAAAAAACAATAAACCCTTTTTAAAAAAGTTGAAAAAACAGTTTTTAAGACAGGATGTATTAAAAAACAATAAACCTTTTTTTTTAAAAGTTGAAAAAACAGTTTTTAAGACAGGATGTATTAAAAAAATATATTCTCATCTACTAAGCACTTTAAGGTAGTGTTACATAGTTTGGTATATAAGAAACAGAAGGGAAACTCAATTAGTTCCACAAGGTCTGGACCTATTATGTTTATCCGAATTGGTGAAAAATTACTAGAAATGTATGGTTTTGAAAACCTTTCTGTACATATTTACTCTTAACTATTTTTTAGAAAACTAATCAACCTTGGTGGTTCTGAACAATCTGAACCTGGTTCCAGTTGTTCCAGTTGTTCCAGTTGTTCCAGTTGTTCCAGTTGTTCCAGTTGTTCCAGTTGTTCCAGTTGTTCCAGTTGTTCCAGTTGAAGTTGTTATAAAGGTTTACTGAGACTCAACAGGTCTCTATAACGTCATAGATCATACTGAGCTTTGATGTGAGTATTAGGATAATATATAGGTGTCGAATTTATTTCGATATCTTCCTAATTTCACTAACTTTAACAAGCACCAAGAAACCATACAAAAACTAACACAACATGCAAGAAAAGGGACTGTTTGGAAATATAAGAATTTAAAACCTTATTAAAAGAGAAGTTAAAAACTAGGTAAAACTATAATAATTTCAGCAGGCAGTGTAAGTCCGATTTGCTTTGTCATGAGTCAATTCCCTATTCGAGCTGAAAATTGGAACATTTTTAAAAAAGTTATGTATTTAATTTTGTAAACAAATTTCTTCTTTGTATTGTAACGAAAATAAATATTATCGATTTAATATTATTTACTGTTTTATTATTCAAGGATGTATTTAAAAAGGTTATTTATGTGTTTAATAGTAATAATTACTATTTTATTCACTTCACTTAAAGACATTATTTTTACTTGTAACGTAACTATATAAACATTTTAGTCTCACTCTGTATTTTTAATTAATAAGTCATCCCAGAAATGCGACTGTTTCAAGGATAGTTTCTTATCACATAATACAAAAGATAAGAACGTTTAGTTCTCTGTTAGAAGTGTTAAAAATGGATTTGAATTAAAAACGTGTTACATAAATAATTGCATATTAAAAAAAGTTTTTGAAAGTGGTTAGGTGTGTTTGGCGCCAAACACACCTAACCTAAATTTATTTACCTCAAAGAGAGAGGCACAAACCACAACTAACCACGAAAAATACCTGAACGCATCTGATATGAATAAATTTCAATCCATTTCAACTAACCAATCACAACACATCTGTCAGAAGCCTCGATGATGTCTTGTCTCCCTGTCTCCTGTCTCCTCAGTAAATAGTTTGAAATCTCAAGGTCACAAGACAATTGCGTAATATTATAGATAAGGTTCTACTTTGTACGATTGGCGTAGGAATTCATTTTCCTATCAACCTTCAACTCTCGTCGTCCATCCTTCTCCTTCTCCTCCAACATCTCTCTCTCTCTCGTCCAACTTGCTTTTTGACTGGCTCCTTTCTAAAAAAAATAATCTATATACTTTTCATAACCACTAACGAAACACATACCACACCATCGTAAACATACCGGACATATACCGGACACATACCGGACACATACCGGACACATACCGGACACATACCGGACACATACCGGACACATACCGGACACATACCAAACACCATCGTAACACCAACGTAACACCATCGTAACACACACGTAGAACCATCTTAACATCAACTTAACCATGTTTTTTATGTTTAAACATTAAATACATCAAATACATAAAAACATACATACAATAAACATAAAAAACATAAGTTTAAAACATAAAATAAATACATGAAAACATAGTATGTTTAAAACATTAAATCATAAAATACATAAAAACATACATACAATAAACATAAAAAACATAAGTTTAAAAACATTAAATACATTAAATACATGAAAACATAGTATGTTTAAAACATTAAATCATAAAATACATAGTATGTTTAAACATTAAATACATCAAATACATAAAAAACATACATACAATAAACATAAAAAACATAAGTTTAAAAAAACATTAAATCATAAAATACATGGTATGTTTAAAACATTAAATACATAAAAAACATCAACCAAACATCAACCTAACAAACGACCTCCGAACAATTTCATAAGGAATCATAATCCACTCTGAAGAACACAATAAGTTTTACCTTCCTTAAAATACATAAGTTATATTTGGCTCTCTCTGTACAAGATTCTCTCTATAGTTAACACTAGAAACATTTAACACCTATAGAATATTCTTTTACCTTTTGCATAAAACTGCTCCTGGTCAATTAACTTAAACGGTTGGTTGTGGAGTTTTGCTTGTTAAATTTTCCTTCGCCTTCGGATCTAAAATAAAACCATTTGGCTGGGTCCTCTCCCTCGGGGATGGAGTTCAACCTGAACGCAATCGTCCTGGCTTCGGTTTTAAAACGAGGAAATACTTTGGTTAATTCGTTTTTGATCTCAAATTTTGCCATCTAAATAAAAAAAATCGTTTTGCTTAGCGTTTTAATTACATTCCCAAACAACAATTTTCCTTATATCTGTTAGTAGCATATATATGTTTGAGTATTGATAGTTCTCAAATGTATAAAATGTTTTTAAACCTAAAAAGTATTTACCTAAACATTATTTGAACTGTTTTTATTAAATAGTTTTTAGTGGTATATAAAAAGGCCTAAAGTTTTTACTTATCTAATTGTGGTGTACTTCTCATGGCAGGTCGAGTGGTACTGTTTTCCTTTGGGTTGTAGTATCTGG
>JAHBCN010013835.1:0-23786 GCA_019359885.1 Listronotus oregonensis
ACTCATATATAAATTAACTTAGAAGTTAAAAAACTACAAAGGCCGAAAAATAAATGGAACAAGTGAAAATAGGATTGTTGAAGCAACTCTGATATAACAGAAAGTGTGGGACTTTCAGAAATATTTAATTAGGTGATATTTTTATAATGACTTTTTTTCACAAAGTTGTCATTTTTAGTTGTGGTAGTAGACCTAAAAAAATGCTCTTACACCTACCTGTCTTGATTAAAATATGTCAAATTGTGTTCAGAATTCTTGATTTTAGATTGTGCACACAGAGTGGCACAATAAATGAAACTCTGCACGTCCAAATGTTAAGAGTTTCCGCGGCACAATTTTTTAAAATTTTTTAACTGTACTGTAGCCCTCGAATGTTTTTAGGAAAATTTGAGATATTTGGGGTGTTTAAAGCTATCCAGACGTAATGGTGAAGCGAATCGGGATGAACTTTTGAGCAACCTACAAATAAAGTATAAGCATTAACTTTTTTTTAAAGGAAGTTAAAGAACATGTTTTAAAATTTAAACTCAAATGTTTTTTTTTTATTAAAATGAACTGCTCCATTTGTTATTCAGAATATTTTTAAAAAATACTATTTGTAGACAAAGACATTGAAAAAATTTTCATGCTTTTCTTAAGAATTAAATGAAATTAAAATATAGGGTTAATAAAAGGGTCTTTCATCTAATTGAAAAAAAAAAAAAAGATATTTTTTTATCATCTGTGAAACGAGATATTAAATAGGCCACAGCAAAATTATTATTTATAAGTTCACATATTTACAAACCTCATCATATTTTAAAAGGTCCCCATGGTCTGGCAGTTTTATTGATGGTTCCAAAGTAGAAGAAATAAAGAAACTTGTGCTGGTTTTTAATTGTTGTCTCTTTTTTGGAAAATATCAAAAAAAAAAACGGAAAGAAAATGAAAAAAAGCAAACTAAATAAAATAATTTCTTTAAGAAAATATGCCTTAAAGTGAAATGTTCAAATAAAAACGTGGACATTTTTTTTTATACAGGGTGTTACTAATGGTATTCATAATTTAAGACTTTTCGTTTTTGTCAAAGTTCATATAAACGTGGGCCCAAAAATTTAGTATAAGGGATACAAGGGGTTAAAGAATTTGCCGTTTTTTAAATTTTCTGCCCACGGTAAAATTTGGGATCTGGGGTTTTCTGAGGCGAAAATTTAAATTTGTCCAGCTTGTGTTGCTATAGAGGGCGCCAGCTACGGCCTACCTCACTGTTTTAATGTCGTAATTTTTTAAACTAGAATATTGACCTGTTTATTAAAGAATAAGTTCCCTATAAATCCTCTGCATCGGATCTAATCCCCTGCTGGGTCATAACTCTCCGGGAAAGGCCCCTAGGAAACCCCAGAATTATCACCCCGAATACAAAATTGTGCAGTGCCGGTAGTGGACCCCCCAAGGAAGAGGAAAATTAAGAACTCTCCCCCAATCGATTTTTTCGGATTCAAAAAAGAAGGTCTGATCCTACTGGGAGAAATATAAAAACGTGTGAGCCACAATAGACCGAGCGGTCGCAGTGGAGGGCGTAAAAAGTCCACTCACTTTAAACCTAAACCTAAAAAACCTGGAAGGCCAGTTCTATGGTACAGAAGGTATTTGCATAAATTCCATCGGAAACTTGAAGCATATCTTTAAACGCGTTTTTCTCGAAACCATGTTTTTCAAGTCGGGAGAAAGGGAAAGTCATATTTCTAATTGATTAATCAACTGGATCTTTTTGTAACTTATTTAAAATACTTTTTCTAGTGAAGTACCTGAGTTTTTATCTTTAAAAGTTTTTTTTGTTATTAATGATTATAATTATGTGATATTTTTGCCCAAAAATTAGAACATGTTTTTCAAACCTGCGCCATTTCGATAAAAATCAATATTTTTACAATTGACCCGGTACTTCACTAGTTTAAACATTCTGGTTTATAAAACTTTTATCGAATTTGTCCCAGGATGACCTCGGGCTGCAAATCGTTTTCGCCGCAAACTACTTCACGCCGGAGACGCCATCACTTGGACTGCAGCGCCATCTCACTGCACATTGAAAAGGTGTAAATGGGGGGAAAGATTGTCAATAGAAAGCTGAAAACCGCTTTCGTCTAAACTGTTTCTGTTAGCCAAAAAAAAAAAAATTGCAAAAATGACTTGCTATTTGGGTTGTTACTATACGTAAATACTTATACAATGCAATAAATTTCATTTCTATAATTCAAAAGGTTTTTTAAATATACTAATTTTAATAGTAAAACGCCTAATATCTCAAAACTGACCTTTTTTAGTTGGCTTACTAATATTCTGGAGCGTCGAAATGTTTTATGGAGACTTTGATTGTTGATAGAGTTGTCATGATTCAAAAACTGTCCTTTATATAACCTGTAGGACTTATGGTAATTGTTTAGATGTGTGGCTCTACCTTTTTGGGATGTAAAATAAACATCAACATGAAACAAATCACTAGAAATTGCTGAAATTAAATGAATGCATTTTCCCTTTTTAATTTTCAAAATAAAAATTAACATGGATTTTTTTTTTGGATTTTACTTTAAAGATTCGTAAATACACTGTAAAATAGAACAAAAAACATGTCAATATCTCAGGTTTTCGATTTTTTATGAATAAAAATAGGTGAAGCCACAAATCTAAACAATTACCCTCATTATAATTTAAAGATTAATAGGTGAATAACTGGCTACAAGCAGAAATCATATTTTTCCTACCTTTTTGAAAAGCTGTTCCCTCCACATGCCTGTAGAATACTGGTTAGCTTTCTCTAGTAAAATATTTCTTCTGTCTTTTGCTAGGGATAGTAAAATGTGACCAGCCTGAGAACACCTATAAAAAAAGATAATTATATTAAAATTTGGCTATTTTCAAAAAATATATTTTAAAAACTTCTTCAAGTTAATTTGTGAATTTTTTTAATTGGGAAGAGGCCGCATTTTAGCCATAATCAGTCTTTTAATATAACGGGTAAACAAACATGCTCTACATACCTAAAAGATCCTTCTTTTTGCCATCCGACTACCAACTTTCTGCGATTTTCTGGCGAGTTATGGAACCAGACTGCCTGCAGATCAGGCGGTGCCACATTATATGATATAAACAGCAATGGCAAAACTATATTCTGAACCTGTAATTAAATCAAAAAATAAATACATTTATTCACCAGGCTAAAAATGTAGAATTATTTTTTAAAAAGGCTTGACTGCTATGAGTTGGTTTTAGTATATTTACCTCTTTAAATGTCATCAGGTCCTTTTTGGCTTGTTTGAACGCCAACACACTAAGATGGTAGCTCAATTGCGCCTCATAGTGCCCCAAAAACTCCTTCAAAAGCATCTTGTCAGGACAAGAATCTACATTTTGGCTAGCTTTCAACAATGACTGGTCGAAATTGAAGACTGCAGTAACATAATCTAAGGAACCTTTGGGATTTTCAGTATGTTCATCCAAAGATAGAGCAGCTAGTTTTTCCAGTACCGACACAGAGAGAAACCAAAATTCCCACGTTAATTGAGTGGAAATTGTTGCATCTCTTGATACCTAAAAATATATATAAATGTGAGTGTAATATGCAAAAAACCAAAACATTATTTTTTTATAAAATTATTATTACAAGCAACTTAGAGTTTTATTAATATCATATACATATCATTTTACATTTACTATTTTATACATAATAATTTCAAATTAAATATTATTACTTTTTTATAGTAGCACTGACTTGCCAGAACTTAATAATTAAAATAAAACTATGTTAAAGGTTATATTACAATACCCACCTTACTAAAACTTCAGCAAATACTTCATACCATGGCAGACTATTCTCAAAAATACCCAGTTTTTTCTGTTCAACATCAGAGGCGTGCTTATATGCTTCCTTGATCATGTTGTGTTGCAAGAAATGTTTTAATAATCTTACTCTCAGAATGACGTCAGTAGGTCTAAAAAATGTAAAACTTTACCCTAAATATTTCTGTTATTGTTTGTCAAATAATAAGTTATTACTGTGTTAATGGAATGTTTTTTTTTTCAATATTTCGCCTTAAGGTAGTACACTCGCGACAGTCGTAGACAAAAGTCGCTTTATAGTAAGTAAAGTATGGCCCGTCCACAAATCAAATCGAGATTGAGATGAACATCTTTTACATTCGTCTCTTCCATGGCGCGAACTCGCCCCTCTCTCTCTAACAAAAGTTGATTGTTGAACGGGCCGGCATTTCCTTGACTAGTATCAGTACGGATCATTATATTTTTTCCTATTTTATTTTAAATGCAGTATTTTGAAAAGACCACAAATTTAGTGCTGTTCCAAATAAGATCAAATACGCTTTACCAAAAGTTAGAGGTTCTCAACCCTTGAAAAAATTATTTTTGTAGGAGACTGTACACACCACACATTCAGTTATATTTTACACTTTAATTAACAAACAGACCTAGTAAACTTTCAAAAATCAATATCTTTTTAACAAAATCATCAAGAGAGTCAGGTTTTTTTTTTAATTTTTTAATACTGTGATTTATATTGCTTTAGTTTTTAAAAAATATCGTAAGAACTGTTTTTTAGATATTCCCACAATAAATGCATGGCTTTCATACATGACAGTATCGACAATGTTAATTATGCACAATTTGATTGGTAATACATTTACAAACGATAAAAAAAATATTTTTTTTTCAATTAGATAAAAGACACTTTTGTTAACTTTAAATTTTCAACCAACGATAATATACCCATTAAAACTAGGGTATTAGAAAACAAATCTGTGACCAAATTTCTCAGTATATACATTGACAAAAACCTAAGATTCAATGAACATGTTTCTAAATTGAATAGAAAACTTGCTTCTGGCTGCTACGCGGTCAGGGTGGTTTACAATGAGCTGGAACGGTCACAGAATCTCACCTAAAATATGGAATTGCTCT
The DNA here is from genome assembly GCA_019359885.1 of Listronotus oregonensis. Classification (NCBI taxonomy): domain Eukaryota; kingdom Metazoa; phylum Arthropoda; class Insecta; order Coleoptera; family Curculionidae; genus Listronotus; species Listronotus oregonensis. The sequence goes on from JAHBCN010013835.1 coordinate 4,951, forward strand.
TTGGGGTTTCTGTAGTAGGCTGCTATTTCAATCAGTGTTTGTACTCCAAAGGGAGCTTTACGTTTCATGTGCGGAATCCTACGGAGAGAACACTGTCGGCCGTATTTCCTAAGGGAAAAAATCTTGACTCTGCCTTGTATTTTTATATTAGAGACGACCATGCTTATTCACAAGAAATATAAAGACAATAAAAATAAATTAAGACTTCCAATACCTGCAAGCTCCCTTACAAAAAAGTCTATAATATATATGAATTTTTAAAAATGTACAACCATCTACCGGTTTCTTTGAGAAATATTAAAAATATAAAAGGCTTTAAAAAATCAGTAAAAAAGATGTTGGAAGTGAAGGCATATTATAATTTGGATGAATTTTATGCAGACACTTTGTCGGGTGCATAAAGATTATTGTGATTATGTTTATGACTTAGTTTAAAAAAATCGTTGGTTACACTAATTGTTCATTTTTGTTGGAATCTCTGTTTGTAATGGTTAATGTAATGGTATTTTAATTTTTACTTTTTATCACTGTAAATTCTTAATTAATTGTATAATTTTAATCATTTTTTATCATTTTCTCTCCTCATTATTATTTATTTATACCTATATATTTAATTGGGTCGGTGTCGTTTAGCTCCATTCGATTTGAAAAAATTAATATTACAGATAAAAAGAACACATTTTGTTTAGTAGATTTCCAAAATAAAATATCCGAAAAAATGCATTTTTGCAGAGAAAAATGCAATTAAAAGTCGAAAAAACACTATGTTTTTAGGTTAAGTAAAAGGCCAGAATTTGCGACGTTGTCGGATCAAAAAAAAATTGTTCGACGGCGCATTTATGATAAAGAAATTTTACAATTTAATGAGGAAAACCTAAGGACAACTAACCAGAACTAGGTAATAGTTTGAAAGTTGTTGTTGGTTAGTTCTGATTTGTTGTTTCTATAAAAAAAAACTTCATTTCTGGTAAATGAAAAAAAAACAACCTTCAATAATAACAAATTATTAGAAAACATCTGGCAACATTGCTTTTTTAAGGAGGAAATCCTAAACAAAATGACATCGTATCATCTCTTTTTGTAGGTATTCTTTCTCACTTTTTTCATGTTGGTCAGCCATATTATTTTAGTATATTTCATATGGGAAATAAAGAAATTATTTTATTTTGTGTTAATATGAGTGAAAAATTAATTTTTTCAGACCCTATGTGTTTTATAATGGTGTAACAAATAAGTGAAAAAAATAATTATATCAAAATATTGCTGTTTAAAAATGGAGCTAAAGTTCACCGAAACCTATTTAATTAATTTATATACCATATAGATATTTTTAGTCCCTAAGACGCTTTGTCTATGAAAATGTATATTTTTTAAAGATAATAAAGCATATTTTGATTTGATTTGAATTACATATTTCAATTTCAATAAATACTTAAGAAAAGCCGTTTTACGAAAGAACTACCTTAAGCACAAAAATAATGAAATACATATATAAAACTATTCATACCTATTTTCAAGCTCTTTTATTAGAAACTTTGATACTTCATGGGGATCTTTACTGTCATTAGTAATCAGTTTTTCTTTAAGTGTTGACACAATCGGGTTTTGGGGATCCAAACTTTGGGCCAAGTCACAGAAATAACGGGCGCCAGATTTATCTATATCTACGTCATCTTGTGCCATTAATTCACATACTGCAACATAACCAAAAGAAAACTGAGTAAAATCTTTTATAATGTCATTTTTTTAAACCTATGAATATGCATTTTAGATATTAGAAAAAAATACAATTCTAATTTTTTCTATTTTACATATACTTAGTGAAAAATTAAATTTATTTCTTACTCTTAAAAATCTGCATATTAAACAAAAAATTTCTATACATTCTAGTAGGTATATACGAGGATGGTTTGAAAAGTCCCAGCAAAGTCCGAGAGATGACACCATCGGCGCGTATCGAGGTCATGCTTAGTTAGTAGCATCTGTTGAATGAACGCACACCAAGTGTCAGCCATATTGGTCTATTTCTTTGTGTTTGGCATTCGTATGAATCAAGGAAGTCAAGGTAAAACGCTTAGGAGACTAAAGAGAAGATTGATAAACATTATGGTGACTATGCACCTTCGGTTAGAACAGTTTACAAGTGGTTTCAAAATTTTCGGACTGACCATATGAGCACAAGTGCCGCTGAACGTTCTGGACGGCCTGTGGAGGTCACGACTCCAGAAATCATTGATCAAAGCCATGATATGGTGATGGATGACAGAAGAGTTAAGGTACATGAGATTGCTAGTGCTGTGGGCATCTCGACTGAACGGGTCCATAATATTTTACATGAACATTTGGACATGAGAAAGCTATCCGCAAGATGGGTGCCACGATTGCTCACGCTTGACCAAAAACGGAATCGTGTGAAGTGTTGCAAGGATGGTTTGCAGCTGTTCCAGAAGAATCCGGAGGACTTTATGCGTCGTTTCGTCACTGTGGAGGAAACATGGATTCATTACTATACTCCTGAGACCAAACAACAATCTAAGCAATGGGTTACCAAGGGGGAATCTGCACCAAAAAAGGCGAAGACCGTTCTTTTGGTCGGAAAGGTTATAGCGACTGTCTTTTGGGATTCGCAGGGGATAATCCTCATCGACTATCTGGAAAAGGGTAAAACTATTACAGTTGCATATTATTCATCATTATTGGACCGTTTGAAAACCGAGCTGCAAGAAAAACGCCCACGATTGGCCCACAAGAAAGTCCTTTTCCATCACGACAACGCACCAGCACACACCTCAGCAGTTGTGGTTGCAAAATTAATGGAAATAGGATTCCAACTCGTTTCACATCCCCCCTATTTCCCAGACTTGGCTCCCTCGGACTACTATTTGTTTCCCAATTTGAAGAAATGGCTGGCGGGACAAAGATTCTATTCAAACGAGGAAGTGATTGCAGACACTGATCGATATTTTGCAGACTTAGACAAATCCTATTATTTGGAAGGGATCAACAAACTGAAACATCGTTGGACGAAGTCTATAAGCCTAAAAGGAGACTATGTAGAAAAATAAAAAAAGTTTACCCCAAACGAGTAAGTAGTTTTTGTTTTTGCACGGACTTTTCAAACCTACCTCACAGACACTATTTAAGTCTGTACAAGTATATATTTAGTACTTTTATTACCAATTATACCTATAATAATATTTTGTTTAAAAATATATAAAAAATACCAACCTTTCATCACCAAATTATTCTGCTTGGGATCTTGTTGCAGACTCGTCCTATATGCCTCCAGAGCTGCGTCTCTTTTGCCCAGTTTTTCCAGGGCTTTGCCCAGCAAATTATGTCCTTCTGGGGATTTTGGTTTGATGCTAAGGTATGATGTAACATACCGCACAGTTTGTTCATAGTCGCCTACATTGAAGTAGAGTTTGGCAAAGGAGAAACAACGTGTGTTCCGCTGAAAAATAAAATAAATAGGAATACATTTATTTGTAAAAAATGGATAAAACTAAACATCTTTAAAAAATTAATTTAAAACTCAAATTTTAGAAAAATCTTGCTTTTTTATTACCAGTACCTTTTTAACTTTATAACAAATTGCATAACTTCAATGATTATGAAACAAAAAAAAATTGAAAACATTAACGGCCGAGTGATGATCGCGTTGTTAAATTTAGCAATGGACTTAGCAATTGTTAAAAGTTAACAACGGTTTAGAATGTTTATCAAAACGTCATTGTCAGTGTTATTCAATGATTTGAGTAGGCAACCTGTCAAAATCTGACATTTTGTTAAACATTCTAAACCGTTGTTAACTTTTAACAATTGCTAAGTGCATTGCTAAATTTAACAACGCGATCATCACTCGGCCGTAAGAGTGGGGCCACCAAATATGTATTTAAAGGCCCTACGGAATTGGACAATTTTTAGAGTTGTGTAAAGAAAATCGCAACTAAAATTATAAAAATCGGTCATTATTTGACATTTTATTTCAAATATTTACAAGACGTTTACAGTGTTGCCAAACAGAAATATTATTAATTTATAATAAAAAACTGCTATTATCATTAAGATTATTTTCATTAAATCAAAAATATTTGAAATTCCAGCCAGTTACAAATATAATTGAGGAAAATAAAAAGCCGCTTTAACTAACCAGAACTAACCATGACCGACCAGAACGGAACATTTATGATAAAGAAAATTTACAATTTAACAAGGAAAACCCAACCAGCACTAACCAGGAAATAACCAGAACTCGGTAATAGTTTGGAAGTTGTTGTTTGTTAGTTCTGGTTAGTTTTTTCTATAATTTTTTTTTATTTCTGTTACACGGGTTAAAAAAAACCTTCAATAATAACAAATTATTAGAAAACATCTGGCAACATGGCTTATTCAAGCAGAGACACGTCAAAGAACGGCATCATATCATCTCTTTATATGGAAAATAAAGAAATTATTTTATTTTGTGATCATTTGAGTTAAAAATCAATTTTATCTGACCCTATGTGTTTTCTTATGAAGTAACAAATAAGTGAAAGAAAAAATTATATCAAAATACTGCTGTTTAAACAATATGTTAAAGTTTAACGAAGCCCTAGCTTATACTTTAGGTACTATGTTTCTCAAATTTAATTAAAAGACATGAAGCATCCACAATTTTTTTTGTGCTCAAAGTGTTTCAAAATTGATGAACTTTCAAATATATAATCAAAAAATAACGAATTTCATGGGTGGTTTTCTTTACCAGCACTAAAATAATTTATCTCTACCATCAGAGAAAAATAAGGTTCAACAAGAAAAAAAAACGAAGAAATATATAACATTTTGCATATTAAAAAAATCGAAGAAAACTGACAAAATCATCACATTTCTTACAGGTAATTAAAAATAATTAAAAAAATAAAATAAATATTACTCTACAAAAGAAAACTGTGTTTAGATTAAATCAAATTGTTTTTCTACTACCTTCCTAGAAAATACCGTTTTTAACCCCTGAATAAGGGTAAAAAACAACACTTTACCTCCCTTTTCCAGCCGAGCATGCCAATTAATTTTTGTCTTGTCAATGTCAATGTCATAAGTGATTTTAAATCTTAAGGTATGTACACACCGAAAAAACAAACAAGAACAAACATCAGCGAACAAACGTTTTTCTTCAGTGTAGACAGTTAAAATGGCGAACAAACGTTTGTTTGTTCTTGTTCACACATGTTCCAGTGGACGTCGGTACATCAAAGAGAATTTTTGTTTTTATGGTCAACCATAACTATTCCAACTAGTCGAACAAGAGTAAACAAACATTTGATTGCGCTATGTAGACGGAAAAAGCGAACAATAAACAAAAAACACATACAAAGAAAGTGAACAAGAACGAATGTTTGTTTTTGTTTGTTTTTTCGGTGTGTACATACCTAAAGAGAAATAAATTTTGTTCGTCGTCATCCATAGCTTTTCTAACTGGTCAAACGAGAGTGAACAAATATTTGATTGCGCTATGTAGACAAAATAACGCGAACAATAAACAAAGAACACATACAAACAAAGTGAACAAGAAAGAATGTTTGTTCTTGTTTGTTTTTTCGGTGTGTACATACCTTTAGGTTATACTTGGACAAGTTTTTAACACAGGCGTTTATCCAAACAATTAAAACCACAATTTAATAATAGAACACAAAATTGAAAGATAATTTTTGAAAATTTGAATGGAGAGTAGTAGAAAAAATTATATACACATTCCTCTAGAGTAAAGTGCATTTTCTCCCTTGGATTTTAATGCCCTCCGCTTCGCGTCGTACATCAAATTATCCGCGGGAGGAAAACAGGCACTTTCCTCCCTTGTTATTCAAATAACTATTATCTCAATATACATATATTATTTCTTATTAAATTGACCTCCACAACAATAAAACCTTTAATAAAATTAAATTAAAATAGTTGTTAAACTTTAAAAAATATAAATAGTTATGAAAAGAAAAATATTAAAATACCATAAACCTAAACCAATGAAAATGGTATATAAAAGTTTTAATAGTCTTGTTATTGGATTTGAATGACCTGTTAACTTTAAACAGTTAAACTAATAAATGCTGGTAAAAAAAATACATAGACAAACATATTTTTTTAATTTTTAAAAAGAAACACTACTTTGCATTGCTACCATAGAACCATTCTAAAATAACTTTCGAATGGCAAATTAAGGTATTTAAAACTAAGAATATTACACCTGACTATAAAAACACTGATTTTATGTTCATAATATTATTATGCAGCCTGTTTCCTTCATAATTTTTCAAATTATTTATATACTTGTAAAATTTTCAGAGGTAACTTCTAAAGTTAGTTTTAGAGCACAGTTCCCTAACTTTTTTCCCATAGACCACTTGCGATGGTTCTCAATTTTGCTTACCTTTGTTACCTAATATTGAGTATTTGTAAATCAAAATCAAATCCCTAGTTAATAGGCTATTTGACAGATTTTGAAAAATCGTTTTAAATTATTCTTTGGTACCTAACAAACACAATACATTTTATGTATTGTGTTTGTGTGTATAAAACTCAATGTTAAAGTTTAAATTATAAAATTCGCGCTAAAAACGCTGTCTCTGTAATGGCGTCGACACATGTTTCGCGTGACGTCATATGCAAGTAAACAAGTGCAACTACAGTGAATTTTGTTAATAATTTCTCAATTTATTGGCAATAGTATATAAATGGTGTGTAGTGCCACAATGTACCAATACTTTTCTGAAAACTACTGTTTATATCTGTCCCAACAAATCCTAAAAGGTGAAAATAGTGGTTACAATTAGCTCGAAGAGATCCAAAAAGCTTTGTATCACATTCAATTGCTTTTATGTGTGAAGATGACTTTAATGTAAGTATACCAATATCCTGCTTTAAATACCTACCGATTTATATACAACAAAATATCGCCTTTAGATAACTTATAAACACTTTAAGGTATAACCTAACTTTTGGATTAGAATGATTTTGTTTGTTCTAGAAGGTAAATATCTAGCAAGTTAGTACTTTCTCTTTTTATACTTAACGGTATTATTATTGAATCGCAGATGGAAACTGTTATAATATATTACACGAAATACAAAATGGGCTTCACGAAGAATTTACTTTTCAATTCGTCTCCCTTAAGAGATGGTACCCCTTATATTTCTACACTCCATAAACAAAACCTACAATAAGATTTTGAGAAATACTGAATGATGAACAGGTAAATAAATAATTTTTTAGAGGTACTTACACAGCTGTTTTTACATTTTTGAGTTCTGCAGCATAGTAGTCAGCGTTATTTTTAAAGGAACGAACAATCATAAATGCGTCTATCTCAGGTAGGTTTCTGTTATCGGCTTGCACAAAATTTGTGTCCATTTTGAGGTACGAAACAGATAATTATGTTACTTAAAATATGTTTTTAATATAAAATGGTCAAGAAACAGTTATTTAGATAGTTAAAGATCGAAAATAACACCTGAAAACACACAACACAAAGCTTGTGACATTTATTTACTTGCAAGTGATGTCACCAAAGTTGTAACCAATCACAGAGCGTTCCAGTCGCTGAATTAATTTTAAAAATATTTGAATTTTAATACATATATTTTGCAATAAATATGCATATTTTACTTTATATTATAGAGAAATATTCTTCTTTATACTATTATCTGATAGGACGACCACAATATAAAGCTTATTTTTATGGTGGCAAATAGCCTATTGTTAAAAAAAAATCAATGAAATTAATAAATTACATATACTATATACTACACAACATCAGATGATGCACAAAGAAACTAATAAAGGTACTGGGGGGCCCTCGCTCATTATTTTTCCATACACATATTGTGCAGTGTTTAAAAAAAATACTGAAAAATATTGCATGACCCTGCAAGTCAGTGCAAAGCATTACGAGACACTGCAATGCCATGCAATGCAATGCACTGCAAGGCATTGCAAGACACTGCAAAGCATTACAAAACATTGCAGCATATTGCAAATCCCTGCAGCATTGACGCATTGTTAGGCACTGCTAAGCACTGTGAGACACTGCCTGTTATTGCGAAACACTCTGCAGTGCCTTAAATAAAATATGTACAGGGTGTCCCAAATTGAAGCCGTATCATTGGAATCTCGGAATGGTGATCAAAATGGCACCTTCAAAGTTTAAAAATTTCGAATACTTCCGAAGAAATTTTAAAAAAACTGAATATTCGCGATTTCATTTATATTTTTTTATGACTCTATTTGTACAGATATAACATAATTAATTTTACATTCCCATTGCTACTTTTTCTGTTCTACAAGACAGTGTTATTAGATTTACACACCGACGTTTCGTCCTTGAGCTGCCATCATCAACTTTGTTTTTTTAAATACGGTCCTCAGATTATTTATCACAGATTTTAAGAACTTTTGGGATTCCAAAACCAATGATGTATCACACCTAATATACAAAAAAAAAATTAATTTTTAAGGTGGCATTTTAATCAGCATCAAATTGCACAACACCTCCATTTAATCTACCTCATATCTCTTCAAACTTTCGAGATCCCCATGATAAGGCTCGAATTTGGCACACTCTGTAAACATATTGCAGCTAGTGAGAGACCCCTCATAAGGTACGAAATGTACATTTTTTTTGAGTTTATGTCTGTTAGGTCCATATAATAAATGAATAACAACTTATTGCCTATTAGCCTATTAACTTTTTAAGATGTTAATTTCTAGACCTCTTGCGAGTCAAAGTTGACCACTATAAGTCCATATAAACCGATGGATCATCACTCCAGTTTTATAGAATTTATTACAAGACGTTTTTTTTATGAAATCTATAATTTCATAATCAACTTGATTGTAAAATTTATAGATAACCATCCACTTGTAAGCTATATAAACTGAGGTAAAGTATTAAAGACTAGTTCTATACTTAGGTGTAAGTTTAAAAAAAATAATTTTGTGTAACATTAACAACGGCATTTTTTGGGTGCAAATTTAAAAAATCCGTCGCTAAAAAACCGTTATGAACCATGCATAGAAACTGTACTAAAAATAGGATTTTCAGCCTTGTATTTAAAAAATTACTCATAGAAAACGATGATATAGACTATTAACCATTTTAATCAATAGAAATAGTTAAAATACGTAAAAATCACAATATTTGAAACTTGATAAAGATATAGCCGGTGAGGGCAGCAAAAAATCGTTACAAAGGACATACCTCCTTCTCGTTGTTTATTTTTTTCAAGCTGCTATTGACGTGTTTATCGACTTCTTGTCTTGTTCGAAACATTTCTACAACGAGTTAACAGTCTTTGAAACACTTAAATATTATTTTAACACTTTTTAACAAGTACTTTCACTATAAACTGGACTTTTGTGAAATTTCATGCGATCATCTTAAAATAATCAAAATGGCTGACAAATTTAACCGGTGACGGTTTTGACGTAATTAAATGCGCGGTCTAATTTGTGGAATTTTTTCGCGAGTAACCCAGTAACCGTTTATTACTGTGTATCCCGTGTTGAGTATATGCCTCTAGAGGCAGCCTTGCCACTTAGGCTTGCGAGAGAGAAAGAATGGATGTATAACCTTTCTCTACCACTATAACGTGCTGATTGGTCGGTAAAAGGGGTATAAACTCAGCTTTGCGTGCTCAAAACGTTAAACCGAAAAAGAAAGGTTTTCACCTATTCTTCCTTTTTTCTCGCATTTTTGTTTGCACTACCAAGCGGCAAGGCTGCCTTTAGCACGTGTGTGTTCAAAGAATGTCGCGCCCAAAAATAGAGAGATATTAAACAAATTTTGGCACAATGTATTATAGCATATTGTGTGTTTTCCAACTAGAGAGCACAGGGCGCATTAATGCCGTATAATGCCGCATTAGCGAGCATTAATTGAAACAGCGAAGACCGATCATGCGAGGCAGTGCGGTAGTTGAAACACTTAATGTTGAGCATTGTGCGGCATAATGCGCTTTTGTGCGGTAATTGAAAAACACAAAACACGAAACAAACGCACACAAAACGATTACAATTCAAATAAAGGAGACAGATCATATCCCAGCAAAATGGCGACTAAACCTGCGCGTGAAAAATGACCGTGTTTTCCCGCCAATTCATGACATCGTGCTGGGGCACTATTCTTGGTCATTCGCATCTTTCAGGATCCGTCGAATTTTCATTTAATTTATTAACAGATTTAACGGATCTTGAAAACATGGCCAAATCTCCTTCTTGTTAATTATGCTGTGATGGGACTGGTTGTTGTGGTTCGAAATTGTTAATTGCGTAGCTTGTGATTATTATAACCAGGGCTGGAACTCTGTAAATATAAGGAAAGAGAATGTCAAAATAGGGATCATGTTCTTGTTGCATTTAAAGAAACTCATAAGTTTGTCACTGTTTTGAAAGAGATATGAAAAGGAATGTCAAAAAATTTGCTTACAAGGATCGGGCCTCTGAGGCCCACTTGCAACCTTCTCTTTTTAAAACAGTGATAGACTTATGTTAAAGAGGCAAACATGTATTCTCTTATTATTTTAACCAGGGGCCCGATTCTGTAAGCGAATTTTTTGACATTCCTTTTCTCTATCTCTTTTGAAACAGTGACAAACTTATAAGTTACCTTTAAAGGCACCAAGCAGAGTCTATTATAAACTCTGGCACCAAGGACATGTGATCCCTATTTTGACATTCTCTTTCCTTATAATTTTACAGAATCCCAGCTCAAAAACACCCGCTCTGTGTTACAAAAATGGCCCTCAAATTGCAGTACATTAGATGGCGCTGTGTTCCAGAGGGCCGTTTTTAAACTTCACTAGCAAAACAGCCATTAGAGAGGGTGATCCTTACCTCTACAATCCATAAATAATAGAAATAAGCAGATGCAGATATAAAAGTTTGGTTATGTTCAATGTTTATATTTTGTTTTTGCAATATTAATCTTATACCGGTAACAAAACCGTGATAATATTAAGATTAACACAACTATGGGAGTCACAGTACTAACGCAATTCCCAATGGAAAATCGGACGGGGCCTCAAACTATCGAAATTCTATCAAAGAGAATCGTCGCTCTTGGAGCAACACAACAAGGACAGTTTTTAGTCGACTGCGAAACCTACAGTTCTGTTCCTGCCTTGGGACATCAGAGAACAGTTCATGTTCTGCACAATTCGGAACAACCCGCGACAGTATTTTCATTGCTCGATACTGGAACAAAGATAATTCCGTTAGCTACAGATGGACTTTTCGATCTCCTTATGATGAAAATGTCAAGTTTTTACCAATCTAAAAAACAAACTAAAGCTGAGTCGAAAGGGCCCAGATATGAAATTGGCGACTTTTGTGTTAAGCTTGGAACAGTTACAGTCAGTAGCAATTTTAAGGTACTCTCCTATCCATGTTTACTTACTAATGGTGGCGTCCCACAGGCGTAATTTGTGTAGCGTAATGTAACAATCCCAACAAATTGCATTGGTTAAAAATATAAAAATTGGCGATTTGGACTGTTACACTCTCTACGTGAATTATGCCCATGGGATGCTACCATAAGAGAAATTCATAGATCCCAAAAATAAAAATAAATTAGAAATGAACATTTCTGAAATAGCAGAATTAATGACTGCTACAATGCAATATTAAATAAAGTTTTTTTTATACAAAAATAGAAAAGTTTTTTTACATCTTTGGGTAATATTTTCTTGGTAACACTACTGAATGAAAAACTTGTATATGGCTCTTAAGGACCTGTTTTTAGGATTTTTGTTTATGTTGTGTTTTGGAAATGTTTATTTTTTACACTTTGGGGGTCAATAAGTCATTTTACAAACTTTTTGGGGGATACTGTATATTTAGTTGGGTGAAGTTGTAAAGTAGGTAATAATATTTTCATACAGGGGTTAGTAATTACCCAGAGATTCATCTTTTCTTTAATGTTTCTGGGTTTTACACAAAATGTTAAACTTTACATGCACTTATTATGAAAAAACTGATAATGAAAATAGTAAAATTGATATCTTTAAGAAAGTGATCTTTGTGTTAACAATATTAATTGTTTTATTGGATTTTAAGGAATCTAAAATGTGACCCTAAAAAAATATGTGAAAAAACCAGAACTAACCAATACACTAAACAGGAATTTTTGCGTGCAGTAGGATTTTTGCATAACTAATAAGGTTTTATTTAGCAAGAATATATAAACAACATTTAGTAATTTATTAAAAACCAAGATTTTTCATAAGAAGCTCAAGTTAGATTTTTTTTTTAATTTACATACCCAAATGAGACAACTTTTGGTACCTCAGGCATTTTTTAATTCAAAAAAATATGTATTTTTTAGACACCTTACTTTATAGTCCAGTAACTGAAGACCTGAAAGTACCAAAGCTGTAAATAAATCTGTACAGTTTTCATTTGTGGCGCAATTCTTAGGTCTTTGCGGATGCTTTCGAGCAAGAAAAAGTTTGTCACCATTCCGACGTGGGAACCTGCTGAAAATGGCCCCCACGGTCCCAAAAATGAGTTTCCCGCGAATATCTGCCAAAATATGCGAATTAGAAAATTTTTTTTAGACAAAAAATGAAGATCACCTCGAAATCTACAAAAATGGTCCTTACCATTTTTTTCGCAACACCAATATTTTTCGCAAAAACGGCCGTCGAAAAATTTATAACATTCCACACTGGATAGATGTGGTAGTAGTAGTTTCTTACTAAAAAATGCAGATGGGCAAAACAATTTTTTATCAAAACGCAAGAAAGATTGTGAAGGAAATTTTCTGGGATTATTGAACACTTGCTAAGGTCTCATTTAAAAAAGAAATGTTAATAACAAACCATTTTTTCAAAAAATATCAATAAATTAATGAGATACTCTCAAAATATTGTGAAAAAAAAACTTTGACCGCTTTTTTCAATATTCTAGTAAACTCATATGCAATGTAGGTACGGGTTTTTCCATCCTGATGAACTTTAAATGATTAAAAAATGTACATTATTGCCCGAGTAATGGAACAATTCGTCCGCCCGCTTATAAGTAAATCCATAAAGATAGCGGGATTCTGGAGGTAAAGCGGCAGCTGAAATGAGGGGACTTTTGGGTCCCGTTATCTCGAAAACTATCGATTTTTCGAAAAAAATTATAAGGACCATTTTTGTAGATTACAAGGCAATCTTCATTTTTTGTCTAAACAAAAATTCTCTAATTCGCATATTTTGGCAGGTATTAGCGGGAAACCCATTTTTCGGGCCTTGAGGGGCCATTTTCAGCCCTTTCCCACCTGTTTATGTTGATAAACTGTTTTTCTCTCGAAAGCATCCCCGAAGACTTAAGAATTGCGCCACAAGGGAAAACTGTACAGATTTATTTACAGCTTTGTCCCTTCATTTATTGGACTGTTACATGTCTATTATTTGTTCTAGGGCATTTTGGTGGAGGTTGAGTACAAACCTTGCGTAGTCCCTGCTATGTGCTGGGATTTGATGATGGAGTTTATGCAAGGCTTTCTGGGTTCCTCTGGTCCCACCACTCCCCCTCCATTTTTACAAAATCGCATGCAAGAAATTTACTCCCCCATAGACACCATCCAGCAGTATTTAGAACATTTTACAATATTTAGAAAGTCAACTGGACCTACTATGATGATGAGACCACAATAGGATTTTACTTTTCATTAAAAAAATAGTATAAGTTTTATAAATCCTTTATTATTAAGTAATAATGTATTAAAAGTTTTGTAATATATTTTTTAGAAAAAAAAACTTATTTACTTTTTTATAAAACTTTTCCAAAACTTGAATTCTTAGCAAAAAAAAAAATTATTGAAGCAGGGCACAAACAATGGCGGTCCGACCAAGGACTGCTTCTGGTATCACGCATAACCGTTTTCTGTCAGTACTGACCCTCCCTGCTGAGCGCGCAACCATCTTCCGCCATTAGGAAAATCCCTCGTGCGTGGAGCCCTCAGAAAGGCACAGGTATAGGGATCTTCGTTCACAGCGCTTAGCCCCAGAAGAAGGACTCCATCGTTTGGCTTGAGTTTCTCCTTGATCCCCGATGGTAAAAGCTGTTGATACAGCACTTCAGCCGCCTTCCCGGAAAAAACTATGTAGTTTTTTATCGCGAGCACTTCACTGATCGGTGGTCAAACAGGAACTGAAAAAAAACTTATTTATTTAGATTTGTTCATTGACTAACCTCTTAAATGTCTTATAAACAAATTTACTAAAAGATTTTATAGCAAGAAAATACTTCAGAGTTGTTTGATCCACATTTTCACTGGTCTCCTAATCTTGTCCACATATGAGCTACCGCATTAACATGAAGTTTTTTAAATGCATACAGTCAGTGGCGGCTGATGAGGGAGAGCTTTGGGGCGCCGCCCCCTCCCACTAAAAAATGATAAACATACTATATATGTTTATATTCCATTTTTAAATTTACTATGAAACGATGTGTTTCTTAAATAAATTTAATAGGACAATAAAAGTCCAAAAAACACCTTTCATTATCCCTACATCAAGGTCTATGAGCTTTGGGCAAACAATAAAAAAATAATTACCCAAAATTTTGAAAAAAATATAGATACATGTGCAATATGACGAAAAACTTCGTTTTTTATTAATGTGAGGTAATTAATTAGAAACTCAATAATATTTCAAAATTTCAAATATTTTTATTACTTCAGAACTTTACAAAAATTACACATCATTTTTGATACTTCTCTATGAACATTTTCTATGTTTAAACCTAACAAAAATATATATATTTTCTAATAGCTCTTCTTAGCAAGAATGGTATTGATATTTTTTTTTTGCCTTTATAAATATAACTATTATTTTTTAAAATCCGTTTGAGGCCTAAAAAATGCGTCTAACACAAACATACTCATGAAAAATTTTTAGTAAATATTGGAAAAAAAAAGCTAAAACGATATGTGAAATATTTTAAAGATGGATTTCCTTTAATATACCCTGTACAGAGACCTGTATTCTAAAAATAATCTTTAGACCCCTTTTATAGGAACTGTTGTACAGGGTGACCAACTAAGAATGCGAGGTACTGTATCTGGGACCTACCAAGGAAGTTTATTTAAACTTCCTTGGGACCTACCCATTGTAGACGCTTGCGGCAAAAATAGTTATTACTAAAATGACCAAGAGAAAAACCTGGAAAATATTTTCAAGTTTATAAAATGGCCGCTAGGAAGCGTAACTGCAATCTTAAATATAAAAAGTGATGTTTCTGTGAATTTCGCCATATTAACCTAAAAAAAAAAAATAACTGAGCTTTAAAGTCGAGAATAGTCTGAACCTTTTTTATTTGATAATTTCTGCTGTATCTCTAAAAATAAAGTGATGGGGGGTATTCAAAGGTTTCCGTAAAACACATCTTGTATCTTCAAAACGGCTGGGCCGATTTTAACAAACTTGGGCTAGTGGAAAAGAGCTATTCTTGGGCTATAAATGTAATAATATTTGAATGTTGTTAGTTTACTGTGCCGCTAGAGGCTTTTTCGACCTTTCACAGAAATGTTAATTTTCAAAAAAATTTTAAATACTTGGTATTTTTTTCTTTAAAAAGGTGCTAAATGAGCCAAAACAACTCGAAAACCGCTCTTGTTCTTTTTAACCTAAAAGGGGATAATACGCAATTTTAAAAATATAAAAACTCAAGAAATTTTTAAACATAATTTATGTTTACGAAGCCTTTTTTGTTTATAACTTTTTGTCAAATCAATACTTTGGGAAAAGTTTTGTTTTAAAAATTAACAATTATTTTTAAGAACCTTAAAGGTTTTTGATTTAAAAAATTTTGTTATTTTTAAAAAAAATTTTTTCCTAAATTTTGGTAGAAAATATAATTTTTCGTAATTTATTCAATTTACTCCGCTCTCATCCGATATGTAATATTGGAACTTAGCTGGAGTGGCCTGTGTCGTCGAAGCATTGTGAATATGTGTGGTTAGAGGTTCTTGACATCAATATTGTTTTGGCGTCAACGTTTTATGTTTGAATTTTAAATGATTCTAGCGTTGTTATAGAATTTCGTTTAAAAACAAGATTAAGGGTTATTTTTTGCCAATACAAAAACATGATCAAAGAACCTCTTTCGTAGTATGAGTATCCGAGAAGTTAGCCAATATTATTTCTACCCTAGAGTCAAGTCATTGTTCATCTGAACAGGCTCCGAACTTCCCACTTCATACCCGGAGTGTCTAGGTTGTGAAACCTTCTACCTATAGATCCAAATTTTTAAGTCTTGTATTAATAAACTGCCTCTTACTTCACTTTAGACACCCACGGTACGTTGGTAAAAAAATAATGTAATTTTACAAAATTTTTAACATATACAATCAATCTTAGGTGACTGTAATGCTACCTACACAAAAAAAGTAAAAAACAAAACCTATAATTCCAATTTGTCCAAAGAGCTTCTATCAGATAAATTACTGCTAGGTGGACAAGGAAATAATTTAAAATAAAAGCGTGAAATCTGGATGAATCCAGTAAAACTAGGCTAAAAGATCAATAGTTTTAAGGAAAAAAGAAACGTGAAAAAATTAATTATTTCTTTTCTAAATTATATGTTAGGCTGATAAAAAGTGTTCTTGAAATTAAGATAAATTACACAGTGGCAATAATAAATCAATTTGATATTGAACAGCAAATAGCTTTATTTAATTAGTTCTAAATCCTCGGTAAATATAGTGTTTTAGTACAACTGTTTGCTTTGAAAACAAGATTAAATAGTGTACATAAATAGAAGCAGAATTTACTGTTGAATTAATAAAAACTGATTAAGAAAAACGTGAGTCGAAAGATATTGCTGAAAGCGGGTAATCACATGCCAAATGGACTTCAAAATACAACATTTGATATACCAGGTGAGAAAAAAATGGTGAAAAAGAATTATTTTTATTTTACGGTAGTGCAGAAGGCCAACTTCCGGCTTGACGCACCCAGTATGTATATTACACGGCTTATTTCAGGGTGTTCCTTCCTCCTATCATAACTTCGTTATTGTTCCACATAAAGGTATAAGATTTGGTATGTTAATTTACATAGGTATTTTAGGGTTTTGAAAAAATTAGAAAATTATATTAAGTGCTTTTTCAGATATTCGATTTTTAAAAGGTTATTTTACTACTGACTAAAAATCATCAATATTATAAGGGGGGAAATTAAATAAGTTTTTCCCCATTATGAACATTTCTGATGTAAAACTCAAAATTTGCATGGTATGTAAATAGGTGTTTGGTCACAAGTAAAGAAAAAATCCTGTAATGTATAATTAGGGGGTATTTGGAAAGTTTGCATTCTGAGTTTCTGAGGTCAAAATTGTCTTAGAATTGAAAATGGTGGCAGGATTTTATTCACTAAACAAAGAAAATGGCTTTTTACGTATCATACCCCAAAGCAGACGTGATTTAGGCGACATTAAGGATGGGGGGTTAAGAAAATCTATACATACCCCCCAGAGGGGGAGAGGGGTAAAACCCATTCTTCCGTAATATTTTACAAGTCAAAATTTATTATTAAAAATCTAGTTCTATTTTGAATGCTGAATGCTTTTCTTCATTCCATAATGAGCACTTCGATTTACATCTTATTTTACAAATTTTTTTAAGTTTTTAAAGACTAATTTAAAACTAGTCAATAATTATTTTAAAAGTGTTATTTTTTTATAGATTTGTTAAACTGATTTATGCCTGCTTACTTTAAGAATATTGAGAAACTTACTGTTAATAATTAATTATAATAATATCCCAAAGACTAGATAGTTGTCTAATAATAATTTAAATCTAATGTATATACAGGGTGTCCCAGAATATGTAGGCAATCTTTCGGATTCAGGTAGAACACCTTAAAATAATATAACAAGTTCCCATAAACTTTTTTCCTACGACCCTCCCCTACGGAAATACAGGTATAAACTTTTAAAATACTAGGCATAATTTATTATTTTTTTAAAACAAAGGTTACTGGATAGGTAAGTCTTTTTAAAATGAACCCATTAAATCATATTTAGTTTATTTAATTTGCCAGGGACGGACTAGCACTGACACAATAATAGCAATTTTTTTAACACCCTGTGTGCTAAGGCTCAACAATATTATTTTTTGATAGCTTTAACATTAAACTAAAAAAAGGTATTCTTGATTGACATTAATAAAATCAACTGACAACGACGAGAGATAAAATATGATTGGTAAAGTTTTTTACATTATACACGATGTTTTCTAATTGAATGTCAATATTTACGAAGGCAATTTTTGGGACCATTTTAAGAAGAGTACTTCATATATGAACGTATGTCCTAGACGTCTTAATCAAAGAATATAAACCTCAATCCCAGAATACCCCGATCCATACAGAAGCGAAAAGAAGCGTCGGCACCTTTGATCTCCGCGGGTCAGATTTCGTAACCTTGAAACATACAGTTACACTGAAAGAAAATTAAAAAATAGCATATTAAAAAATATTTTGATGACACAATGAAAAAGCATTTAAGAATTTTAAGTAGGGCTTTTTGTAAATTGCTTGTTTGGGGACTGGCTTACTTTTTACGATAATGTGAGTCTCTATGTTGTTTCCCTGAAATTTTGTGTTTGCTAAAATGATTGAAGTTATAAATTTAACTTTAAATTCGTTGAAACAATGTTTTTAAATATGGGATAATAATTAAACTCAATGGTGCGGATTCGTTTTTAAAATTGCCCAACAGGAAAATGGTAGAGGTTGGATTTTTTAAATTTTTTTTAATGTCAATTGTAATTAGATAAATTGAAACTTATACAGAATCATGAATCCTTTTTTTTT
>JAHBCN010013836.1:0-23739 GCA_019359885.1 Listronotus oregonensis
TAGTATTTATTTAGTAATTTGATATCCCTTGTCGGCACATCTAAAGCAAAAAGTCAATAAAATAGCGTCCAGGGATAATAGGTATAAAAAAAGTACAAAAAATTGTTTGGTCAATGGGCTATAAACCCTATTGTAAACTTCCGACCATTTCATTATAATAAAAAAAAAAAAAAAACTATTGTTCGAAATGTATCTCGATGTATTTGGGATTCAGCCAATAAAAAATGTGTTTTTGACCAGCGCAGCCAATCAGGGTGGTTTATCTAATGGTAAATATTGCCGATGTTTGAGTCAACGTGGATTCTACTACATACAGAATACGGAACACCTGCAAGACCGGAATTTTTTATTGAAGCTGAGAAATAATGGGAAAAGATTTTACTTTTCTTGCAATTTTAGTCAAATTTTTTTATAATTTGAAATTTATGGCTAAAATTTGTTTTTACCAGAAGGCTAACAACTCGATTTATTCTTTATCTTATTTTATACACTCGCGCTGTACACCACAAAATTTTTCCCCAAATATTCTTATTTCGTACACATAATTAATTTCGACATCCCGTTTGGTAAACCAAAAACTGAGGTAGCATGCAGTTGGGGAAAATAAAAAGCCGCTTTAACTAACTAGAACTAACCATGACCGATCAGAACTGAGAGGTTTTAAATTTTTCTAAATTATCCCTACGTAGAAGTTATTAACAACATTTTACTAATTTTCAATTTAGATTTTTTTTAAAGTTGGTACTTTAAATATGACTAAAATTTTGTTGCTTTTTGTGCGAATGGGACAGTAGAGGTAGCATCCAAAATAATGGCCGTTCCGTGCAAATATTATAGAGAACCTGCGTGACCTTGTAAATATGCAGTAGCGCTCATGGGGGCAAAATATATTATAAATTAATTATTAAAATAAAAAATGTCGAACCTTGTAATTATGAAGAGTGAGTCTCAAAACATAAATATTCCAGATTTACGGCTATTATCTGATAAAAGGAAAAGGGGTTTTTCCAAAATAACCATGTAAAAAAAGTTGAAGAATGGAATTTTGGGAGTACTAGTTTTAAAAAAAGGCCCCTTTTAAATTAAGGGGGAAATTTAAAAAACAAATGGCGATATTTTAGGAACAAAAAAAAAGAAAAAAACCTAAAACAGTTTCTATTGGGGAACAAAACAAACATATTATCACCCCTTATCAGAACCCCCTTTGGGCAGGGTGAGATAGCCCCCAAAATTTTGGGGGGATAACATCAAAAGTTTGGAAAATGTTTCCAATGATACCAAGGTACTTTCAGAAAATTCTTCTGTTTATTAAGGAAAACAATAAAAAAAAAATTTTGAAATTGTTTATTTTTATTTAATTAAATGTTCAAAATGATTTCCGTTTTTTTGAAGACAATAATAAAGCCATTTTCAAACCCTTCGTACATTTAAAAGTTTCTCTGGATATAGCACGGTATTCCTGAAATATTCTATTCTGGAGTTGCTCTAGTGACTCAGATTGCGTTTTATAAACCACATATTTTAGGTGACCCCAAAAAAAAAAGCGAGGTTTAGGTGGGGGTTTGGTATCCATTAACAGGACCTCTTCTTCCAATCCAGTGGTTGGGGTAATGATCATCCAACCATTGCCTAACGGGAACTACATAATGAGGAGGTGCTCCATCGTTTGGGGAAAAGTAGTAAGCGTTTAATAAAGATAAATTTCCGGGATGTCCCCCTGATTTTCTAATTCTCGCACTATTAGTGGTTTGATAGACCTCTGTAGCACTTCAGCATACATGTCCCCATTTAAATTTTCTGGTATAAATATTGGGCCGATAATACCGTCTCCCAATATACCAGCCCAAACATTAATTTTCTGGGGGTACTGGGTATGCCCTTCTCTAAATACATGTGGGTTCTCGTTATCCCAGTAACGATAGTTTTGCTTATTAACATGCCCATTTAAATAAAAGGTACACTCATCACTGAAGCAAATATTTTTAACTAGTTGAGGTTCTGCCATAATTCTATCTGTCATTATTTCACAAAACTGGATTCTTCTGTCCGGGTCGTCGTCACTAAGTTCTTGCAGTATCTGCAGTTTATAGGGATAAAACTTGTGAAATTTAAGTACCTTTCTTATTGATTCACGAGATAATCCAGTTGCTACAGCCGCTTGACGAGTTGATAGCGTTGAATTCATTGCAAACTGACCCAGAATTTAAATTTGCGCTGCTTCGTTGACTAGTCTCGGTTGATTTCTCTTTTTATTCGCGACAGAACCAGTTTCTTCAAATTTGGCTACTAATTGGCGAACATACTCCGGGCTTACATTTTGGCCTGGATGCCTTTCGTTAAAACGTTGAGCTGTCCTTAAGAAACATTTATCCATTGTTAAAGATAAGAAGTGCCTTCTTTTCGTTTAAACTGAACCGAAAGTCAACTGTTTTTAAAATAATACTACTAGTACAAGTTACTTTTAAAGTAAATTTTGTGATAATAAAATGCAATTTATAAACAACCCGTTTTTTCGGCAAAAAATCATAGCAACTAAACCAATTCAAAATACCTGCGGGCTTGACATGTTTGGAATTCTTAAGAGACATGCCAGTATATCAGTAGTGATCATTTTGTAGAATTTAATTAAATAATAATAAACAATTTCAAAATTTTGTTTTATTTATTGTTTTCCTTGATAAACAGAGAAGAATTTTCTGAAATGTAGCTTTCTATGGTATCATTGGAAAGCATTTTCCAAGAGCTTTAAAATGATGTATCACTCGACCCCCTTTCTATTTAAAATTCTAGGGGTCTATCTCACCCTGTCCAAGAGGTTGCTGATAAGGGTGAGATAATATGCTTGTTTTTGTTCCCCCTTAGTTTTATAGAAACTGTTTAAAGGGTTTTTTTATTCATTTTTTCGTTCCTAAAATATCGCCATTTCAAGTTTTTAAATTGTCACCCTGTATAGTAAAGATCGAACGCTGTTAGAATAACACCGATACGTCACGGTTTTATACAGGTTTGCCATATAAGACCGTGACGTATCGGTGTTGTTCTTACAGCATTTGATCTCCATCAAACAACGTTTTGATGGTACACTTGATGAAGTTTTTATTAATTATTATTCTTGTTAACCGTAAAAAAAAACGATAAAAGTAGCCAACTTTGAAAATTAATATCTCGATTATTACTAATCCTAAAGACTTTTACCAAAATAATTTTAAAGTACATAATAACGGTTTTTTTTTCTGTAAAGCAATACCTATATCTACCTAAATTCACGTGGAAAAAATTATAAGGAAAAATAAAAAAAAAAGTGTTTGTTTTTTTTTGCTTTGTTTTTTGAATATATTTTTGTAATTTATGTTTGCTTTAAGAATGTGACATTTGAAAAGGAAAGTTAACAACTTTTATGTTAACATCTATTTACGAAAAGTGCCTAGAATTTAAGTTAAAATTAAAAAACTAAAAAGTGCACTTCTTTAAATGGTAGCCCTCAACAGTTTTTTTGATATTTTAGGGTCAGTTGAATATTTGAAATAATAAAACTCTTTTAACGTTGTAGATTGTTTTACTCCTTTTTTTACATAGTTGATAAAATTCAAAAAGTTTATCTGTTAAGTTTTAATGAAACTACATCCAGCAGACTCATTTTGAAAATTGCGTCGGAAAAAAAAGTTGTAGATAAAAACCTAAAAAAATGATATATTAAAATTAAGATTTAAAAATATATGTTAATTCGTTTTTTGCATTAATTTTGCATTATATAAAAAGTTTTCAACCTCAAAACATATCATTTTGATAGAAAATTTTATTCTCCATATTTTTGCTAAAAACGCAAAACGAATAAAATTTTATATTTGACTCAATCTAACTGCAATATATATATGAATATATATATATATATATATATATATATATATATATATATATATATATATATATATATATATATATATATATATATATATATATAATATATATATATATATATATATATATATATATATATATATATATATATATATATATATATATATATATATATATATATATATATATATATTTATATATATATATATATATATATATATATATATATATATATATATATATATATATATATATATATGTATATATATATGTGTGTCCCAAATTGGTGAGGAATGTATGGGGATCTTGGAAACCACGATAGATAGAAAATCGGTTAAATGGGGAAAGTTTTGGACAATTATGTTAGTAAGTTAATCCTGTTTACTACATGGTTTTATCTATTCAGGTTTTTGAGAAATTTTGAAAAAACCTGAAACATGCATTTTCGAAAATCGGCCATATTTTTTTTATAAGTGAAATTTTTTCAAATCTGTAAAAACTTCTTCAAAGCAACTTTTTTTGTGGAATATAACCGAGTGGTCAATTTTTATTTTCTAAGTTTCGGGTTTTTAGAATCATCATCAAGTTTATTTTTTCATATGGACGCCATATTGGATTTTTACGCAGCCAAATAGTGCTTTTTATTCTGATTTCAACAATGTGTAACATGTTATAATTTAAGAGTTTATAACCTCATTTATTTCTAAAAATAAATATTTTCTCAGTTGGCCTTGATTCCTGCGATCGTCATTTATTTTTGTAAACAATAAAATATTAGTAATTGGCAAAATAGATGAGCTGAACAGATATTTTACAGAAATGGGTTCGCGAACATAGCTATAACGTTAATACCGTGTTACAACAAAATGTAATGGCGCCCATATACAAAGGTAAAGTTGATGAGTCATCATCAACTTTACTTTTTCATATGGGTGCCATATTGGATTTTTTCGCAGCCAAATAGTGCTATTTATTCCTATTTCAACAATGTATAACATGTTATAGTTTAGGAGTTTATAACCTCATCCATTTCAAAAAACAAATATTTTCTCAGTTGGCCTTGATTCCGGCGAATGTCATCTAGCGTCATTATCAGGTACGTTATTAAAATTTTTTGAACTTTGTAAAATGGTTAATTATTTAAAGAAAAACTTTATATTTTGCAACGTTATTTTCAAAGCAATAAAAATGTTAATATAGCTGCGCAAACGTATTTCGACAATTTGCCTGAAAGGCATCATCCTAAACTAACATACTTTCGAAAACTGGTTAAAAATTTGCTTAGATTCGGAATTTTTAAAAACAACGACCTAAAAAGTACGTTAAAGAAAATTAACAACGAGATGTTGCAGTTAACCAACATTTTAAAGAAAATCCAACATCTTCAGCCAGGGATGGTGATAGAGAATTCCACATACCTAAGTCAACCATTCATAGGGTAGTTAATACTATTTAAAAAAATATAATTAATATGTTGAGAAATATAACATCTATACATCTTCATTTTAGTAGGAATATTAGTTTAGCCACTTTTCATTGTTTTTGTTTTCACTTGTTTCAATTAACTTGTTACGTGTAGTTTTGTTGTAACACGGTATTAACGTTATACCTTTGTTCGCGAACCCATTTCTGTAAAATATCTGTTCAGCTCATCTATTTTGCCAATTACTAGTATTTTATTGTTTACAAAAAAAAATGACGTTCGCCGGAATCAAGGCCACCCGAGAAAATATTTGTTTTTTGAAATAAATGAGGTTATAAACACTTAAATTATAACATGTTATACATTAATGAAATCAGAATGAAAAGCACTATTTGGCTGCGTAAAAATCCAATATGGCGTCCATATGAAAAAATAAACTTGATGATAATTCTAAAAATCCGAAACGTAGAAAATAAAAATTGACCACTCGGTTATATTCCACAAAAAAAGTTGCTTTGAAGAAGTTTTTACAGATTTGAAAAATTTTCACTTATAAAAAAAATATGGCCGATTTTCGAAAATGTATGTTTCAGGTTTTTTCAAAATTTCTCAAAAACCTGAATAGATAAAACCATGTAGTAAACAGGATTAACTTACTAACATAATTGTCCAAAATTTCCCCATTTAACCGATTTTCTATCTAGGGCAAATTTTTTTGGACACATATATTTATATATATGAATAAATTAAATTCTTGAGCCTTGTTATATCTTATGGAATGGCCAAGAAGTTCATATCAGCTTGGACACAAACAGAAAATCTTCGGTACTGGCATGGACTTCCGGGTCTCAGACACTTAAAGGCCTTTAGAAGCCCACCGAACCAACAATGTACTGTCAAACTACTGGAGCAATCAAGGGTACACCTTAAAACTCTGGTGGGACTGTACACGGGACACTACATATTGAATATTCTATTCAATCTGTAGTGTCCCGTGTCTCCATCTAAAGTTTTAGGTGACCCTATTGGTGGAGTACATTGTTGGTTCGGTGGGCTTCTACCACATTGCACAAAATCGGAAGACGCCGAGTGCCGCAGTGCATGGAAGGGGATGAATCGGTAGAACACATAATATATGTGTTCGTGCCCAGCAGTGGCACGACTGAGATTCGCAATCGTCGGCAATGACACCTTGTTGCTGGGGGAGGTGAAAGATCTCTCTCCCAAAAGGATCATCAGATTTATTAGAAGTATGGACCTGGTGGGAGAAATATAAAAAGGTGTGAGCCACAATAGACCGATCGGTCGCGATGGAAGGGTGTCATACCCACTCACTTTAAACCTACCTACCTACCTATATAGACTCGTAGACCTACGGCCTACATTCGGTGTGACGTTGACGTTCATAAACGTTTCTTTGGTAACAACAATGCAACGTTACTTTGCTAACAGTTTAGTCGACAATGTCATGAACTGAATGCTTCGAAAGATAATAAAACTTTGGTCCTTGTGGAGTTTTCTATCGCTATAATAAGGTGGAAAAGAATCGAAAAGTCTGAAATTAGCAAAAAAAGTGCAAAATGGATGACTCCATCTATTCTGATACCAATAAAAAACAGAAAGTTTTTTTGGTCCAGGCAGGGTCAACTTTTCAATAACATGCAAAATGCACTATTTTTTAAATTAGAAATTCCTCTTACACCCTGTCAATTTTATCTTATTTAAATGCATACCAATGTGGCACTCCATATAGTTTCCCAGAAATGTGCTACGTGCGCATAATCCGAACAATTACTCTCTATTTTACATTTTTAATGGCATTGTCTATAGCATAAATTTCCACGCCCAGCGATTTCTATTCACTAGAGATTTAAATTTGGACAAGGATCAACTGCACCAATTGAGCGATATATCGTACCAAAAACACTTATGTGGAATAAGGGCCAGGTTCCTATCCAAAAATATCGGCCTCTTAAGTACTAGATCTAAAACTACACAAGTTTTTTTTAAGGTGATAATTGTCTTAGAATTTCATGAGGGAAGAATCTTGAAGTGGTACAATTTTCTAGCAAATTTCAATTCCAGTACTTCCAACTACAACATATCAAAACATAAATCTGCCACAAAACTATAAAACATATTTACAAGTGAATTATTATTGCTTTATAAAAAAAATTCTAGCCAAGAGAAAACCTGGAAGTCAGTCCGAAATAAAGAAATATAGTGAAATGTAATATCTTTCATACTTTATAGCCAACAGTATTGCTAAATATAGAAGATTTTTAATGTACAATACCAATTTAATATATAACTTTATAAAAAAAATTAAATTTCATTGGCGTACAAACATTTTTTACTGCGTAACTTTTAAAATGTATTGCTCGATGTACAAAAACTTAAATAACTATCATACAAACGCTTGTTCTTTTATTATTTTTTATATATATATATATATATATATATATATATATATATATATATATATATATATATATATATATATATATATTTTTTTTTTATGTAAATATATATATTGTTTGATATTGTGTATAAAACTAAATTATTATAATAAACGTTATATCAATAATTACAGATTTTTTTACGATTTATACAAAACAGTCTTTAAAAAAAGATAGAATAGTTACAATTATCCCAAACAAAAATGCATGTCTCAAATGGGTCCTCCACAGAAAAAAACATATTATCAAATAGAGTATATAGATATTTTTATTTATATTTATTTATATTGAGATTACCGTTTCTTATTTGAAGAAAGCCACCTTGAAAGAAATATTTCAAAATGATTAATGAAATTATTTCACATCCTCAGAATATATTTTCACTTTAAAAATACAGTCTAAAGCTAAGACTCTCATGATTTTGGTTTGAACTTCTTTGTTCTTCAGTTTAAAATAACATATAATTTTACTTTGAATTTCAGTTACTTTTAAAATAAAAACTGGTCATTTACAATTAAAATGACATATCATTTAAAGAACGCGTCCTGTATGTTCCATTTGAAACATTTGGATTGCTCAATTTGAGAATATATTTGAAATATAATCTTAATATAACATTTTTGAAATTCGGAAATTTTCATTTCTAGAAAGTCCACCTACGATGTACCCCGATTGGCACCGGAAACTGGCGGTGCTCGGTCTGCCCGGTCATTTGTGTGATTATAGATCAAGGTAAAGGCAAAGATAATGCTACTACGGATAAGATGAACCATTCAATGCTATATTTTTGATACCCCTAATGGACTTTGGCTAACGCGAGCCGATGTCCATCGACAGATTTTCGCGCTATCCTTAAATAAAAGTTAAACAGTGTTGCGGGCAGGCCTTTACTATTGGCGTGATGAAACGCGACTAGAAAATACACAATCCGCTTAGCCGCCCGCTTTCGCTACATCGTGTTCCGAATAAGGTACAAGCGACAGACATTGGCAATGTCGCACATGGTTTCGTACCTCGTTTCACTGGGGCAGGGGTTACCGACTTACTTTTATTCGCATTTACGGAAGCATTGATATCTTCGAACTGATTCAAAACCCCCCATTTAAATGAACCAACTATCCGTAGTAGTATTATATTTGATTAAACTAAATTAATATAATAAATTTTATATCAATAATTACCGATTTATTTTTACTATATATTCATACAAAACAGTCTTTACAAAAAGGTGATTAATTACAATTATTATCCCGAACCAAAAAGGAATGTCTTAAATGGGTCCTACCCACTCGCAAAAATGTCAAAAATGACATTCAAAAATCAAAATTTTCGATGCGCATGTTTTTTAAGCGACATTATACCAATGTCGTCTGCGACACCCGTATGCACAAAATCATCAAAATGGCGTCGTTTCCAATAAGAAAAATTTTACCAAAATAAATAAATTTGATATAAAAAAAATTGTGATTTGATCTCATAATAAGAGAATTTATTTTAGGGACAAAAATTTATTATGTTGTTTAAAAAATTATTCTTGAGAATAAATAGCGGTATCTGTATTGGTGCGGCCAAGCTCCACCGAAAACGTAGTACAATACACAGGCATTCAAGATCTCAAGACTTCCACCACTCACCTACCTGCTGACGTTCAAAAGCTAACCAGAGTCAAACAGCGGCCATGTTGCCTAAAGTACCATAACGCGTACCTAAATTATTCTCTTAAAAAATTGTCGGTTCCCCAACGTGGAAAATAAATTACTAGTGAATTGCGAATATGAGTGTAGTGGTACCTATGTGATAACCATATGTTATTGTGGTACGACCAGTGAAGTGTATAAAATATCAATCAATAACAATGATTAGTATGCAAAACTGATGTGGATTTCTCAAATCGTACTACTTACATGACCTACATTGCCAAGAAAAGGTATTTACATAGTACCAGCGACGCGTAGTACTATTTTGGAGGTCATGGTGACGCGATGGTTTCTCTAAAAGGTGTTTAGATTGTTCGGTAGAACATGTCCGGCAAAAAACCTTTTTTGACCGCGAAAACAAGCACGGGCGAAGCTCCTCCTGGAAGTACTGTACCACCTAGATACCAGCCTCCTCCCGTTCCGAACAATACCGGTATTTTAAAGCATCCCGCTTCTAAGGATGCTTCAAAACACTATCCAGCGAAATTGCTAGATCAGAACCAGGGAAATTTAAACCCTTCGAAATACTATCCGGTAAGTCAGCACCAGAAACCGTACTATCCAAATCAGTACCCTCCTCAATCTGTACCTGTTAGACCTGAAGATCATACTAGGATTACTCAAGTTCAGGTTCATCAAGCTGATTCTAGGACAAGGTCTTTGGATGAGCCAGGCATTCCTCAGGTTAGTATTTAGATCTCCAGAGCAGTGATGTAGATAATTTTATTTCCGGTATATTATATATATATATATATATATATATATATATATATATATATATATATATATATATATATATATATATATATATATATATATATATATATATATATATATATATATATATATATAAATAACATTTTTTTTTTTGGAATTTAAATACAAAAAAATTTAAAAAACAATTTTTGAGTTCCATTTACAAAAAAAAAATATTTCAGACTTTCCCCGGCTGATTTCAGCCTTTTCAAAATTTTTTTTTCAAAACAATAAAAAGGGAAAAAAATACCAATTATGGACACTTTACCATTTATTGACATTTTATTTGATTCTATGTAAAATTAAGAGATCTGAAAAATTTTGGTTTATTTTAAAAAGGGTAATATATTGCTTGATGCCCTTGGCAACAATGTAATACCCTTCCAACTATGTCTCATCAGCCATTTTGGAGAAATTGGTGTTTAAGTGAACATGTGCAATTTTATTGAATTTTAAAATGGTTAATAGTGAAAAAGTTAAGGTAAGTGTTTTATTTAAAAGCATGTAACTTTTTTATTTTTTATATCAGGCAGGCCAAGAATGTTTTTTTTTTTCCCCAAAAAGTCTATACAAAAAAAAAGGTAAGATATATTAAAGAAAGTTTTGGGGAATTTTGATTCACCTGTGTAATAATTTGGTTTAGTAAAAATTTTGGGCCAATTTTTGACACCCAAAAAAATTTGGGTTTTTTTAATTGTCTTTGGTTTTAATACATAAAATTGCCCACACCCCTGCGATATTCCAAAACTTTAATTTTCTTTTAAAATGTCTCTAACCAATTCTTGACATAGGGGTTAATATTTTTTGACGAGTGTCAATATTTTTTTTTTTTTTTTAGAAATGGTTCACGAAAAACTTATCCTCTTGAGAAAAGGCCCCTTTGGAGGATGTTCAAAAAAGGAAGGACTCCCAGTAGCAACCCCCGAAAAATATGGTGTTCCTCGAACAACACTGCTTTATAAAAAGAAGGAAAATCTTCATTTTTCCTCCAGGTCCATAACCACATTGTCCTTAAAGAAAAACCCTTTTTTTTAGTTAGATGGATACTCATTTGGCTGAAAGACATTTTCCAGTCACAAAAAACAGCTGCTTGACTCTGTTCAGAAAATGATGACTGAGTCAAAAACTAAAGAAAAACCTTTTAAAAAAATGATAATAGACCAAAAAAATGGTTTAGGCTTTTTTAAAAAGACCCCCGAAATTAGGTAAGATTATTCAAGGTTTAACACCAGCTAGAGAAAATATCACTAAAAAATCACATTCGGCCTGGTTTGGGGAAATTAAAACATACCTAACATCAAGGGGTTTTTTCAAATAACAAAAATCCATCAAGAGTTTTCAACAGGGGGAAAGTGCCTTTATCTTTCTCCAAAAGGGGGATAAGGTATTAGTTAAAAAGGGGGAAAAGAATATATACACAACTGCAGGGGATGAAAAAAAAACCTTACGGTCCTTGTAACTGAAATGCTGCAGGCACTATTACTCCACCAATGATGTGTATCAATATTAGAGTTCCCAGTTATATTGCACAAAGCATTCCCCTAATGGGGCGTCGGGCCCCCCAAAAGGCTGGATGGCGGCAACTTTTTTTCGAATATATCTGTAATATATTTAACCCCCCTGGAAGAAAAAAAATAAAAAAAACCAGTAATTTTATTTCTGGACGGGCATGTCTCGCCCTTACGCACCATCTTTATGAATTTTTTTGCAGCCAATGGAATAGAATTATTGCCATCCCAAACTCCCATTTGTTGAACCTTTTATGTGGGGGTATTTAACCACTAAAGGCTGCCTACAGGCAAGAAGCCAAAAAAAGGAGACTGGAAAACTTAAAAAAAAATGCAGAAAAAAAATTTTCCCAGTGTTTTTTAAAAAGTTTTAAACAGATAGATAAAGATCCTCAAAAAGGATTCCGGGGAATGGTATGCCCTTTAATGTTAAATGTACACTTTGACAAAATATCCAAGAAAAATTCTTTTTTTGGGGGCTTCCCTAAATTAACAATAAAAACAAAGGGGAAAAAATTTAGGGGATTAAAAAAGAATTGATGCTTTAAAATTGGTCAATTTAAAGTATGTTTTTGAAAAATTTAGAATGGAAGGGTTTGAAGATAAAAGTTTGTTTCCCCATTTGGAAAGAACTAACCAAAGAAATTGAAGTTAAGAAACCTAATGAAATACAAAAAATTGATAAGACTCAGAAAGAAGGGGAACCCAGATTGAAATTTAGAAACATTGCCAGGCAAGGATACTCAACTAACAGAAAAAGAAGCACAATTAAAAGAATCTGGGGGAGGGAACCCCGGGGGAAAAGCTTTTTGAAATACCTCAACACTAAAACCCGAGAAAATTTTCCGTTTCGGGGAAACACTCAGCAAGTAATTTTTAACCCCTTTTAAAAAATTAAGGATAAAGTGCCAACGCCATTTAAGAAACATTATTTTGGCCCAACCCAAAACCCAAAAAAAAAAAAAAAAAAAAAAAGAAAAAAAATTCCTTCCTCTAACTTCAGATGCATGGAGGTCATATCAAAAGAAAAAAACGCAAAAAAAAGTTAGAAGAAAAAAAAAATTGCTTTAAAGACGCAACGGCAACAAGAAATAGAAGTAAAAAAAAAGCACAACAAAAAAAAGAAAAGAACGACCATCTGAAGAGGGATGGATGGACAGAAGGGGGTTTAGATGATGTTGCATTTTTCCAGAAGAAAATAAAATTTTTACTTAGAGGATGCAAACCTGGGGCGGGGAAGGGGTTGGCAAAATTCTTGGGGGGAAAAAAAAAAGCCACCATTTTTAAATATGTATGCGATAAAAAGATAAAGAATAGGGAAATAATGTCAATGAAGTCCAAAAAATAAAGACAAGAAATCATTTATCTTTAATGAAAATGATGTTTCCTACATTAAAAAAAAATGCTTTTTTTGGGGGTGCCGCCTACACCAAAAAATTTTGGGGGCAGGAGAACGGCAAAGATACGAATTTCCAAAAAAATTTTTTTAAAACTTAATTACATAGTGTAAGTTTTTCTTTTTCACTTGTTCTTTGTTTTAAGTTTAATTTTAAAAAGTGCCCCAAAAATTGGGATGTCAATAAAAGGTTTCAAAGAAAAATTGTGTGTCAATAACAGGTTATATTACATCCATTTTTTTTTTTTAAAATTTTTCCCTATTTTCTTTATAAAACCAAATTCTTTTTTTTTGTGAAATTTGACGACAAAACTCTAAAAAAATTTATTAGTGTTAACAGTATTTAGTTTCCCAAAAAATTTTTTAAAAGAGTTATGCCCAAAAATTGAAATTTCTTGTCTAAAAGTGGCAATAATTGGTCTGTTACCTTACACCTTAGTTTGAAATGTTTAAATTATTTGTCAAATTATTTAAAATTTATAAAATTTTAATTTTATTGACTTACCTATAAAGAGTATTCCAAATATAACAGTAAGATCTCGAGTAAGATTTATTTTTTAAGTGAGTCGACAAAGGTGGATTCAGAAAATCCCTAGGGAGGGGGGGGGCGGGCTTACGCAGAATAACCTTGAGGTATTCGTATTGAAACACCCCTCAACGTAGGGTGGGTTCGGGTGTCCTGGAGTCCTTTGTACTCTGTCCAGATTAGCCACCCGTCTGGCTCCACTTGCAAATTACGATAGGCCTACGTATTATAGCGACCACATTATTTTTTACAAATAACTAATGCCTAACCTAATACCATAGGCAACATAAAAAGTTTTTTAAATTTAAAAACAAAATGTAAAAATTTCTGTTTTTTTTTTAAAATTTTTTCCCTTTTTTTGGCTGACAGGGGGGGGAGGGGTTCGCCCCATTCGCCCCTCTCTAAATCCGGCCTTGTAAGTCGATAAAATTAAAATTTCATAAATTTCCCATGTATTGACATATAATTTTATAAATTTAAAATTTAGTTGTATAATTGCTTTAGAAAAAAAAATAATAAAGGCTGAAATTGTGAAGTTATATTTTATATATATATATATATATATATATATATATATATATATATATATATATATATATATATATATATATATATATATATATATATATATATATATATATATATATACAGGGTCCCAAAGTTTCATATGCATGGGTATTCCGAATTTTAAAAAAAGGAAAAATTTTTTTCGTTTTTTAAATTTTTCGATTTTGGATTATAAAAAAAAAATTTTACATTTTTCCCAAACGGGGAAATTTTTTTAAAAACCAAAACACCCTTTTTTTTTTTTAAATACGGCACTAATTGTTTATTGCTTTTTTTAAAGGGTTAAAAATTTTACAATGATGTATAACATTTTAATATTCTTCTGTTAAAAAAAACATATTTTCCATAAGAGGCAATGATTTTGACAAGGAACGCACATCATTTCATGGGGGGTTTCCCAATATTTGTTAATAAATATTAAGGTTATACATTTTTTTAATTGGGAAAATAAGGGGGGTTTTTAAAAAAAAAATAAAAAATCCAGGTCCGTATTTAAAAAAAAAAGGGTGATGGTTTAACGAAAAAAAAAAAAGTCGTGCGGAAAATTTTTTACGCTGTTTTGTTTAAGAAGTGGCCATGAGAAAGTGTCTTTTGTTTTTTTATCTTTAAATAGCGTTAGAAAATTAAAAAAGAAATTAGAAAAAATTTTTTAACCCCTTTTATATATATATATATATATATATATATATATATATATATATATATATATATATATATATATATATATATATATATTCAAATACAACAACATAAGCTTTCAAACTTTCACAAACGAAACAGTATACAAAATATAAAAATTCCCTTATTCTGAAAAACAGTCTTATTATTTTTACATTATAGACTTCAGTTTAATTTGGTTTTTCCAGAAAAATCCAAATTTTTTGAGTGCCACCCTTTATATTTTAAAAATATAAAGAATTATTAGTATTTACTACAGTTAAAAAAAATCTACATATCTGTCAATCCGGTTTTAATTTTAAAACTCGGTTTTCGTTTACATGTGTTAAAAAACTTGCGGTGCGTCGAACATACAAATGTGTTCTAAATTATTGGATCTACTAAATAAATTTCCAATATTTTTTCATAAAATTCGCCCATTGATAATATCTGTATCAAAGCCCGCATATTTTGCAGATCTACGAGTATCTCGCCGCAAAGCTTTGCTTGATTTCGGTGGCGCTAGACAAAACAAGGCGCGAAAATCTAAATAATAAATATGATTGCAAAAAGGAATAAATATTTCGGTTTTTTCAAATCCGTTTAATATTTAATTTGTTTTATAGGATATTGCAGATAATAATTTGCAGACCTTATAATTTTTTTAAGCATACCTGGGGGGAGCTAATTACCCTTTAGTCCTCCCTTACCTACACCAATGGTAGGTTGTCCTTCAGGAAAATATTTAATATAATTGTTTGTATATTAAATGTTTAGGAAGTGATTTTGTCAAGAAATACAGTTAATCAATACCTTTCACTATTTATTATAATGCTAATAAACTTATAAACGATTAAGCCATTATAGATTTTCTATTACTTTTTCTTTTATTTTCATGTAATTTTCTGTATTATTAGTTATTCAACTGGTAAATTTTATGTAAAAAGTCATTACAGAACCATTTTTATTCTATACAAAGTACATTCATACCTTGCTACAAATTTTAAATTAACCAATGCGCTGTTTAAAAACCGAAGATGACGATACCCAACGTTGCGAATTTGCGGGTGAAACATTTCAAAAAATTGGCATTATAAAATTCCCATAAGGATGGCAAAAGTGCAAAGACTTAAATAATAACAATAATAATAATATTACTTCATTGTCATGTAAGATTATACTATTTTTGACAAAGCGAAATAAAATAAAACTATGATAATAATAAAGAATAATAAAATTATTTGATATTACACTGCTCAAAAAAATTAACGGAACACTTTTTAATAAACTTACAAAATATTAGCTTGTTGTGTTAAGGAAGTAAAAATGATATTTTTATGATACATAAACATTTTATTTTAGTTACGTGATGTAATTAATCCATATTTGTGCTCGCCACTCAAAGTAAATTTATGATTTCAAACCCAGTACAAAAAATAAAGTGATCGTGATAATATCCACATTTCTACTAGGCAACAGTATGACAGTTTGATATTGTTGAATCATTGCCTGTCAAAATGACAGATCTTAGCGAATGGTAGTTGAGCGTTAATTGAAAATGGTGTTAAATCGACAAGTCGCAAGAAATTTCAATCGCAGTCCTTCAGTCATCAAGCGTGTGTATGATCGCTATAGGACGACTGGAGAATACAAACGATTAGCCGGACAAGGTCGGAAGCGGAAAACCACACAAATTGCAGACCATTATTTAGTATTGTCTGCTTTACGTAGAAGAACATCTACTGCAAAAGACCTCCAAAATGCACTTAGGGCGGCTCATCAGGTAACCATTTCTGACCAGACAGTTAGAACAGATTACGAGAGGCTGATTTAAAACCAAGAAGATCGGTACGAAAACCTGTTTTAACTGGAGCTCATAAAACTGATCGATTAAACTTTGCTCGCAATGGCAGCTTAGACCTTGGAGACCTGTACTTTTTACAGATGAATCAAGATTCCGTCTAACCCCTTGTGACGGTCGGGTACGCGTGTACAGACGTCCCAATGAACGTTACTCTATTGTCACTGTGCAAGAAGTATCCAGATTTGGAGATGGTTCGGTAATGGTCTGGGGTGGAATAAATTTGGAAGAAAAAACGGACCTTGTAGTGATACCGAAAACCCTAAGAGCTGCCAGATATATTGATATGGTTCTTTCAGATCATGTCGTTCCTGCTGCATATGGTATTGGTCCTGAATTTCTCTTCATGCAAGATAATGCTAGGCCGCATACTGCTGCCATTACTAAGGATTTTCTGCGTGAGCATGAAATTCGAAGAATAATTTGGCCAGCGTTAAGCCCTGACCTCAATCCTATTGAACATCTATGGGACATGCTGGACAGACGTATTCGTCGGCGTCAAAATCCACCACAAACTCTTCAACAATTAGCAGAAGCCCTAGTTGAAGAATGGGACAGTATACCACAGGAAGATATTCGTCGGCTTGTTCGAAGTATGCCAAGGAGATGCCAAGAAGTAATTCGCGCTGCTGGAGGACATACGCGATACTAAACACCATAACAATCAAATAGCGCCACAGTAACCATAAAAAACTGTAGGTTTTTCACTTTGTTTTTTGTACCTTTTTTAATTTGTAAGTTTTTTCTTAGGAATAAATAATTAATCAATTGACACATTCTTTGATTTATTGTGAGAAAATGTGTGTCTCTTGAAATATGTAAGCTTGATCTGACTGTAATTAACGCACTAAAAGTTACAAATTGACTAAGAGGTGTTCCGTTAATTTTGTTGAGCAGTGTATAAGGAAAGAAGACAATACAATGGTTCTATGCAATAAATTTATTCTAAATTATCTTTAACGTATTTTGACA
Source organism: Listronotus oregonensis (assembly GCA_019359885.1). Taxonomy (NCBI): domain Eukaryota; kingdom Metazoa; phylum Arthropoda; class Insecta; order Coleoptera; family Curculionidae; genus Listronotus; species Listronotus oregonensis. The sequence continues at coordinate 17,681 of JAHBCN010013836.1, forward strand.
ATACATAATAAGCCTTTCCTAACAATAGGTTTTTGGATATGATTTAAAGCTTTTCATAAAAACATCATGAAATTCATAAATCTTAAGTTTTTTCTAACAGAATAGAATGATTTACACACAAAAAAACAGCAGCTATTGTATATTAGTTAAAGCTTTTAAAGCTGAATTTAAAATTTGAGAAAATATTTTAATTGATGGATTATCCTAACCTGAAGCTGATTTTCATAAATTATTTTGATTTAAGAAACAAAACAAATCAGTTGAGCCGTTAAAAAAATATTTCAGGAAATATTTAGGTATATTAATATTTTTACGTAAAAATTGTATTATATTCATTTTTTTTATTCGTAAAGAGTAAATACATGAGAAACACGCTGTATAATAATTTGTAATTACATATTAGAATTACACAAATCCAGTTACGAGACTAAACAACAATTGCAATTAAAAAAAAATTGGTATGGCCTTCTTTTGAAATTGCAGAACTTCCTTCTATTCTTTAGAAAAAAGACAAATATTTAGTGATTCTTCGTGTGGCAGATTCGTTAAAATATCAAGTTTTAAATTCTCTGCAAAAATTCATCTACTTACAAATATTATTCTTTATCTGACCTAATAAATTATATTTCCTTTAAAAACCTCTTATAGTAAGTAAAGAACTTTTAACCACACTTTGTGTATTAAAGATAAATACCAATATTCTCTTTCACTAGGTCAACCCAAACGATCCAAGAACTGTTCCGGTAGGTTTGCCTCAAAGTATACCTCAAAATACTCAAGATATTAGGACGCACAGGCCTGTAGTGAGGTACGAGGAGGAATTTTTGAGGCCTGAAATGTTAAAGTTCGTGAGGAAACCTGAGGATCCGCGGATAATGCCATCAGTACAAGATCAATCGAGGTAATTTTTGGATTTATAAACAAAATATATAAATTATATATTATATATATATATATATATATATAATATATATATATATATATATATATATATATATATATAAAAATTTTTTTTTTTTGGGGTTTTTTTTAAATTTACCAAGATAGCCGGGCAGCTGCAAGAAAAATAGCACCTGAACTATTCTTCTCACATGAAAGAAAAATTGTAGCAATTTTCAAAAACCAAAAAGTGCGCAACAGGAAAAAATTCACTCAATCTCCAAAAATACCTTTACAAAAACAATAAATATACGCCCTGTAATTTTCATTTGAATCTTATAATCAAACTCCAATCATCGCTTTAATCTATCTTTAATCAAAAGTATTAGATCAGTATCGTGGAATTTTCTAGGCGCCTAATAGCGAGGAATTTAAATTGATGACCTTGTAAAGGCATTTGATTACATCTAAATTATGCTTTCCGACGCTACATAAAATATTATAATTTAATTGTAATTAAATACGTAAGTAATATTGTCATTTCTGACTTTTCAAAAGTTCAAAAATGTCACTTTCTTATCTTTCACCTTTCTTTCACAGAAGGAAAGTGACATTTTTCAACTTTAAAATATCTGAGAAAGTAAATAAAAATATTAAATGAAAAATAATAGTATATTTCATTGGCGTAATCAGGATTTAGGTTTGAAAAGGGACTGCCCGTATAAAGCCATTTAAAACCAAGGAAGTTTAAAGGTGTATGGAAGCCCAATACTGTAGAACAAAATTGTCCAGGCGTGCAGGGCAGCGGGAATAGGGGGGTTGGCCCCGCGGAATTTGCGCAATGAATAGTAGGTCAGGGCCGGATTTCCATAATTCTTTGTTTTATCTATAAAATTGAATCATCAAATGTCAAATTCCAACATTACTGTTTTTTTTATTTTTTGCACAAAATTGTTGGTTATTAAAGGATACTACTATAGAATATTTAAAATTATTGTGTAATATTGATTTTATATCATCTGATATAATATGGAAAGAATAGATGGCGCCATTTACTGCCTTCTATTTAAATGGTCGATATTTTTGGAAGTTTTGTATTTTTTACCAAAATCTTTGTAAATAAATAAAAACATGATTTTTAAAAATAAATTTCAAACATTGTATGATAGTATTATGTACTTATCACCAATTTTGTGATAAAAGAAGGGCAAGATAGTGTAAATGAGTTTAATCTTAATCCTAAGATTCTGGTTGTACATTAAAAAGTGAAAATTTTTATAACTGCTTTTAGGCATATGCTTTTCACTAATAACAAACATTCATGAGACAGAATAACAGTGGTTAAAAATGTTTAGTAACCTTTGGTACCTGAGTATCCATTGTAACAGTATCCGTTAAATATTATGTGTGTACAGTATGTCGAGCTTAAAAGTTGATAATGCAAGATTAAGAAGCCAAAAATCTAATTTATTTTTAAACAAATGGTATTGTCTCGAAAGTTGCCTCCTCTCCGATTTTGATCAAATTTGTATAAGGTTTTTGGGGCGCTGATTACAAATCTGAAAAATATCTTTTCGGCAACGTTTGTTTCCGAGATCTTCATCATCAAAGTTGAAAATTAAACTAACCTCATTTCACTATATTCTCCCTTCTTTTTGTACACAATTTGATTTTTACACTAAAGTGGCACACGTTTTTATAAACACCTTTTAAAACCTTTTTTTATTTATTTTCATCTTTTCCATTAAATTGCGAACTTTTAAGTTCAAAGGCAGCAGCCATATTTGCTTAAAAAATAAAAGTGAAAAAAAGGTGTAAAATAAACATAAAAAAAGGTTTTAAAAGGTGTTTGTGAAATATTGTGTGCCAAGTTAGTGTAAAAATCAAGAATTTTGTGCAAAAAGAAGGAGGAATAGTGTAAATAAGGTTAGTTTGATTTTCAATTTTGATGATGAATATCTCGAAAACGAAACATTGCCGAATTTTTTTTTAGATTTATAATCAGCGCCCCAAAAACCGTACCAAAATTGTACTTCCTTTCATTCAATTAGAGGGACCTGTATATATTAAAATTTGCCTGGTCTGCCCAGTAATCAATAATTTTGATCCTTTAAAATAGTGTACTAAATTATTAAATGAAATAAAAGTACCTAAATGTAAACCTTATTTCTTTTTAATAATCCACAGAAATACACAAACATTGTGGAAATCATCTAAAAGATAGTTAAGATTGCCTTACTTTTCTCACTAATATTTCCTATGAAATTTTCATTTTCTATTATTCATAATTGATATATTATTATTTATTCGGTTACCTAACGTTACGTCTTATAAGAAGCACCTAATTTAAATATAAAAAATACTTACCTAAAGTTAAAAAGACGGGTATGTTACCCTTGGATTTGCAAGACAAAACCATACAACCTCTAGTCATTTTGTTACGATATTATAAGTAACAAACAATAAACACAAAATTATAGTCACAATTTAATAAACACTAATCACTAAAATAAGAAGGTTTTGATCAATCCAAAAACGGTACTCCGGCTCTCATAAAATTATAATGTGTTGGCTAACTTCACACTGATTTATCAGTGTGTAAGTAGGCAACACATTAAATTATTTCGTGGAATTTTGTTATTGCGCAGAATCGGCGGGGCCAACTCTGACAGTTATTTTCATACTGGGCTGGACATTTTTTGATCGAATGGGCCATAGCTTCCATACACCTTTAAACTTCCTTGTTTAAAACAAACTCTATTTTAACAGTGTTACCAATAAATTTATTTTTATTTTTCTTTAGTCATTATTTTTAAAGTAAAACACCACCAAGAGAAAAATATTTTTATTTTTAAATAGTCAACAAAATTATCTAGAAATTTTTAAGCATATATTTATTATATTTTTTTTTTTACATTTAATTCTAGTAAAAACAATTTAAATATTAATTTTGCGCCTTTAATTTGTGCCAACTTATCTGCCTGAAAATCCCCACATAATTTTGTTGAGTTTATTTAAAGATAAAATAAAATTTTTGAATATGTTTTTAATAAAACTTATGAGTAAATAATCGTGAAAATAAGTTTATCCTGTAAAATAAAAGTTGTTCTATTATAAAAAACATTAAGTTTGGCTGTGACCAGTTTCAAGAAGGAGGAATTTTGGGAAAGTTTGTTCATTTTGAAGGATAGGCCCCGGGTGGAGCCTATTTTTTAAAAACTAGGAGTTTCCGACAAAATTTGACTTATTTTTCGTAACAGAGTAAAAAAGTCAGTAGAAAAATGGACAATTTTTAATCGATATCTAGAAACCACTTGAAACGATAAAAAGTTATAATGGGGAAAAATACGCTGCAACCTTTCGTGTAATATACATACCGTGTGCGTCAGACCAGAACTTGGCCTGACGCAGTACACTGCGCCTAGATGTATCCCATATCAGACTATGTTTGAAGTATCCATGCCTTTTCCAAAACTCTCAGCATTTTCGTTCAGAAAAGGGCCGTTCGCCTTATTAATAACCCCACTTTTACAAAAAAGCTTTCTTCTCGTGTATGTAAACCTTTAATTTATTTTCCAGACATATGCAGAGTCTACTTCTCGATCTAAGAGCAATAAAAGAACAAAATCAACATCTAGCAGATGACAACCAGGAACTCCGCGACCTCTGTTGCTTTCTTGACGATGATCGTCAGAAAGGCCGAAAACTAGCGCGAGAATGGCAACGTTTCGGACGATATACAGCTAGTGTAATGAGACAAGAGGTAAGAACATCATTGTCTTATTCTAAAGATCTACTATGTAACAGGTAGCACAGTTTACAATGCAAAAAAGTTTAAAAAAGTAAGCTTTTTCCCCTTTTCCACATGGAAAAACCTTTAAAAAATAGCCAGTGCGGTGGGGGAGTACGACGCAGCAGGTGCAGGTTCAGGCGGACGATCAGGGGAAAAATTTAAAAAATATTTAAGTACTTTTACATAATAAATAAACATGTTTTGTCTAGGTGAGTGCGTACCAAAGCAAACTACGGGAGTTGGACAACAAGCAACAAGAGCTTATCAAAGACAACCTAGAACTCAAAGAACTCTGCTTGTACTTGGACGAGGAAAGAGGGAACGCGATATGTCCGTCTTGTGGAAGCAGTACTACCACAACGAATCTTAGAGACGATGGGGATGGATCTAGTAGTAGTACTAATGCGGACGAGCCTGCAGTTCCTCAACAGTTCAGTCCGAATGGACCGAGAAGATCAGCCAGTCGGGAGAGGATACTGCATGAGAATTTGGCGAGGCAGAGAAGTACATTTAATGGTAAGAAGAGATAAATATGATTTTTATAAAATATATATATATATATATATATATATATATATATATATATATATATATATATATATATATATATATATATATATATATATACAGGGTGTCCAAAAATACCATTCGAATATTTCTAGGGGTGATTCTAGAAATTACATTATGAAGAAAATTTCAGATGAACGCCAATGCGTCATAAGGTATCTATGGTGATTCAAAGATGACACCGGGATATAGGGGTTTTATTTTATATCGTTTCAGATAGCCATCCGAATTTTGGCATATGAATTGCTTTTAATAGAAGTTACTTTTTAGTGTTTTTACTAAATTATTTTTTTAATCAGGGGCGTACCAATAGGGGAGGCCTCGATTAAATTTGTTCACATTTTTACAGTTTTTTTTTAGAAATTTTATTTCCGCGGTTTAAATGACATAAAAAAAGCATTCTTGTAGAAAACCTGTCAGGCTAGCCGTTTTCAAGAAAACCCTCTTCAAAGAAAATGGTAGCCCAAGCAAAAGACAATCCCGGCATTTTTTGAAAGGCTGGAACAATGATTTTTGTCAATTACACTGTTAGTAATGCAATATTAATCAAATAACCCTTATTTTTCAACCTTATGTTATATTTGTTTACCGTAATTTGAGTAACTAGACCTTTTTTCATTTTCAACTTGGCACCGACATAAGCCTACTTTGATGTAAAGATTTTTTTTATTGGGCGACCATGCATGCACTATTTTTTTTAAAGTGTTTTCTCCAAAACGGCTAGCCTAACAGGTTTTCTTCAGGAATACCTTTTCTATGTCGTTTATACCGCGAAATATGACCTTTAATAACATTGTGAACAAATTAAATCAAGCTCTCC
>JAHBCN010013837.1:0-23781 GCA_019359885.1 Listronotus oregonensis
AGCCGTGTAAATTTACACAGAGATAGCGAAAAATACTTATTTAACACTACATGGTGTATTATAATATTTTACCAAATTAGTTTTGGTTAAGGGGCAGGTCGTTTACGAAAAAGGGGGTAATTTTTTTACACGCAACACGTTTACCACTCTGAAAGAAAAAAATATTTTATTTAAATTAAATTAATTTTAATTCAATTAAATTAAACAACTAAACAATTAACAATTTTTACAGTAATAGTTTTAAACTTTTTAAACGATTTATTTTTGGCGGCAATGGTGAAAATTAAAAAAATAAAAAACCATTTCTTTCCTTTTTTTTAACCAAAGCTGACCAAAAATGCCCTGGACTAAGCAGAACGAACTAGAACTAACCACAACCAACCCACCAATTAATAAAATGGTATCTAAAATATATTTAAATATACTTTGATGAAATGTAAAAAAATACCATACACAATGTACCAACTAATTTTGATTTATCATTTAATAAATTTAAAAAATATTAAATACAATATAAGAATTGCTATGTTATATTAAAATCTTTTGGTTTCAATATTAATAATAATGCTTAAATACATTTCTTAATTAATTAAAAAAACTATATAAATATATTTAAATATACATTATATATCATTTTATTAATTGGTGGGTTAGTTTTGGTAATTCTGGTGGGTTAGTTTTGGTTAGTTCAGGTTTGGTTAAAAAAAAGAAAATCATTGTTTTTTGTTTAATTTTTACTATTGTCGCCAAAAAAACCTTTAAATAATGTTTTAATGTTTTTTATGGTATTAACAAATCTTGTGCAAAGTTACAGACAAATTGGAGAGGAGGCGTTTTCGGAAGTTTAGCCCTATTTTTTTCGTTTTTTAATAAAATTGTATTTGTTTTTGGCAACAACAGAATTTACTTAATTTATATGAAACATTTGTATTAAAAACTGGATTAACAAACACCCAAAAAGTCAATATTCTGCCAAAAGTCTAGCGTTTATTGTTCATTGAAATAAAATATTTCCGAAAAAAAAGTCTAAATTATAAAACTGTTTTATATAATTATAAAAAATGCAAAAAAAACCGTTAAATACAATGTTATTATTATTATATTGTAACTGTAGACTTTGACATAATATTGATTTTATGGGTTTTGGCATTTCAGGTTTAATTGTCACTTTTTTCTATGGATCGCATTTTTTTTTAATTTAATTAATTATTTTTGTTGTTACTAAAAAAATACAAAATTATTTTTATTAAAACAAGATAAATAGGACTCTATCAAAAACAAACCAATAAATAATGTGTCCAATTTATTGTTTTTTTAGTTAAGGTTATTTTTTAAGTGCTATTTGAGATTCTCCGGAAAATATGCATGACCCCATATTTTACAGAAAATTCATCCACAATTTTGAAAATTATGAAAATATTTTAAAATATAGAGATAATTAGAAATTAATTGTTACGCGTCTTCTTTTCTTTAAACGTCCATCAATTATGCAAATGAACACATTAATACCTCACCATATAGAAATGTTTGGGAACTTTTTTTTAAGTTTAGGTTTTAAAGCGCATTTATAAATAATTTTTTATGAAAAAGTTTCAAAGGAGATCAGACCCAACTCGCATAAAAAAGATCTTACAAGGTAAAAATATTTTCAAACTTAAGCTTTTTACCCCTGCTTTTCAATATAATCTTATTTAAGAAGCAGCAAAAAACCTTCAAACATGTTTTTGATGTTTAATACTGTATCATAAAAACAAAGTTCTTAGATTCCATTTATTTGATACCCTTGTGCATCAGCTTATTCTATTTTATTTACATAAAAATTCAATATATTACCTGCCGCTGTTTTCTTATTTTACTTTTAACGTCTGCTTTTGGTCTTTCATTCAGTAACTTCTTTGAAGGGAATATACAGGGTGTTACACGATGCTGTAAAGAAAATTTTAAGGGCCAGTTCTATATCTTAAATTATAAAGGTTATATAAACTTGGGTTTGAAAATGCTTCGTTTCCATGATACTTTGTGTAAAAACAATTTTGTACATCGAAGTGTGCTTGTAAGCTTACGCGGCCGATTTTAACTACATTATATGGGTTATTATGGCTTATTTACCGTGATCTGTTGGTATTTCTACCTGACGTTTCGTCTACTACTGCAGGGAACTACAAATTTTTTTGAATTTTTAAACTCTTTGAATCCGAGAATCCAGTTTAGAATGAAAACAAAACATAATAAAACCATCGCCTTTTTAGGCGTATTTTTGGAGGGATATGAAGACGGGAAGTTATGGCACAGAGTATATAGAAAGCCTACACACACGGACAGGTATCTCAACAAGGAATCCAATCACCGCCCAAGACAAAAACACACGTAATCTAGACTCTGACAAACCGAGCTAAAAGAATATGTGAGCCCCAGTACTTAAATGCAGAGTTACAACATTTGGAAAAAGGGTTGATAAATAACGGCTACACAAGAAACGAAGAAAGATATGTAGGTACAAATACCAAAAAACAAGAAACACAGAGAGGAACTGCCCTATATTAAAAATGTAACAGGCCGGATAGGTGTTGAAGAACCACCAAATAAGAACTGTTTTTAAACCTACAACCACAATACAGCAAAGTCTGAGATCTGTTAAGGATAAAAAAGTCCCCTTTTGATACCAGGAGTCTACATAATTCCATGCAGCTGTGGGTCGATTTACATGGGTTTAACAAAGCGCAGTATCAACATTAGGCTTAAAGAGCACAAAAGGAGTTGTCGATATGTACAAACGGATAAATCCGTTGTGGCTAAACACGCACTTTCAGCGGGCAATCATAGGATCCTTTTTGATGATACACTAGTCCTAGATAGAACAACCAATTATTATAAAAGAATATACAGGAGGCAATAGAGATAGAAAAACGTAAAAACAAATTGAATGGAAAAGAATAGGGCCATAATCTAAGTAAAACTTGGATACCAGCACTAAAAGATAAAAAACGCTAAAAACGAAGGCAGAAAATTCAAGTCCTTTCTCATTGGCTGGAACGGAAAAGAAAGCTCCGCCCACCAAAACTCCAACAAAAGCAGAAGCCTCGACAGTCGCCGTAACAGTCGCCTGTCGTCAGAAAGAGTACTTTGACCTCGTACCCACCTGTGATAACGTCTGCCGCAGTAATAGACAAAACGTCAGGTAGAAATACCAACAGACCACGGCAAATTAACTCGAAAAACCCATATAATGATGCACTTGCGTATACAAAATGAGATTTTTACGTAATAAATGACAAAGAATATTATGGTCCAGGAGATTACACATGAGAGAATTACCGCTCAAGCCTCAAGCTCCACATCTAACGGGCTTGGTGCTACAGTGGTTAAGGTTTTGCTCCAAACTTTGCTGCTTCTGCAAAGTTAAAACAGTTACTCTAGTAGTTTGTTTGAAGGTAATGAATTTCTTATTACAAGTTCTTTAAAAGTACTACTAAACCAAGCAAAAAAAGAAACTTTCCAATTTAAAACCAAAAATAAGACAAAAGGGAACCAATCTTTAGATAATGTTAAAACACCGAAAAATAAAAAACAAACCTTATTGGATAGACATAAATCCAACCTTTGAAATTGAGCCAAGTTTTTCGCATTGTTCAAGCAAAGTAAAAATGCACAAGACCGCATGAACTTTTCTCCAGTTGATTATTTCAAGCATGCAATAAATTGTTGGGAGCAACTAAGAATAAATTTAAAGCTTATGTAGGTCTAACGCTTTTAATGACCGAACACTCTAAGTTTTTTCAAAATTACAATGTATTGGTCTGCATCATTTAGATTCCCCCTTAATGCCGAAACAATAGCAAAAAATCGGAAATTTTTATCCCAGAAACTAGATTCATGTTGTAAATAATTAAAAAGTAACAAACGAAGAAAAAGAAGGTCACATACTCTGAAATGTTTGACCAATCTTGGACCATTCATAAAACCGTTTTGCTTTTCCCACGGGAACAAAATTTATTTATTGACGAACAAATAATTTCATTTTCTGGCTATGTTGGCATCAGGCAGTATGTGCCACGAAAACCGAATCCCACTGACTTTAAAAACTACTCTGCAACAAAAGCACCAGATTAAGATAATACTTTTTATGCGTCCTTAAAAAACGCGACTGTTTTATAGAGCTCCATAGTTTTTTTTATAAAGCGGTTGTATAAAAAAGTCTATTTTTTAAAATTTGTACACAAATGTGTTAGGATGGATCACATAACGTATAATAAGTATCATTTTAAAGTAAGAACCAATATATAAAAATATGTACAATTTGTCTTGGCGACATCTAGCAATAAATAAAAAACTAGCCTTAAAGAAAATTTACAACAAAACCCAGATAGCCTTACGCATTTTGTTTTGGATTTGCACACGAATGTGTGGTCTGAGTCTGACGAGGATATACACTACACAGCAAACTTAGATCGGGAGTGGATAATTTATGTCACTTGCGTCTACAGATACCCCGGCTCACGAGCTTCTTGACATTGTCGACACATGAAATATGCTTTATTATACAGAGACTCGGCGCGTTATTTAAAAAGAAGGATTTTTCTAAATTATGCATTTACTGTAAAAAAGCAAATCATGGGTCTTTTTTAATACGTCTCCGCATTTTTACGTCCAATATAGAATTGGGGAAATGAAAAGCCGCTGTGCTAACCAGAACTAACCATGACCGACTAAAACTTAAGACTTTTGAATTTGTCTAAATTATCCCTACATAAAAGTTATTAACCAAATTTTTATGATTTTTGAGTTATTATTTTTTTTAAGTGTAATTCTATATTCCCTAGGTTTTTCCAACTACTAACTTCTACAAATAATTTAGACAAATTTAAAAGCCCTAAGTTCTAGTCGGTCATGGTTAGTTCTGGTTAGTAAAGCGGCTTTTTATTTTCCCCAATTATATTTTAGACGTAAAAATGCGGGGACGTATTAAAATAGACCCTAAATTATTACATTAAAATGTAAGTTTTTAGCCGAGTCCCTGCGTAATAAAGCGTTTCATGTGTCAACACTGTCAAGAAGCTCGTGAGCCAGGGTATCTCTAGACGCAAGTTATAATATCAAGCAGCAGCTTCATACTCCTCCGCTACGCAATCTCCTGATATTAACCCTATTGAACATTTGTGGGAAGAATTGAAGCGACGCGTTCGAAAACAATTTTTCTGACAAAGCAGAATAAAAAAAATAAAATCAGATGAGTGAGAAGCTATGCCTCCAGAAAAAACTATAAAGCTCGTTTAAAGCATGCCTAATAGGTTACATAAGATTATCAAAGCCAATGGAAGACCAACAGATTAGTTTAAAGAAAATGTTATATTTAGATACCTAAATAAAATCAGTTATTGTTAGGTGTATGGAGACTTTCTTGTTTTTTTTTTTTGGGACAGTCCACGAAGGCTGATGCCTAAGTACTAACGTACCGTGGGTGTCTTCAGTGTGGTGAGAGAGAGTTTGTTCACACGGGACTTAAATTTTTGGAGATTGGGAGGAGAAGGAAAAACTTCTGCGGGCAGCAGGTTCGATAGTCTTGACACTCTAGGGATAAAGGAACGAAGAAAGCGGGAAGTTCGGGGCCTCTCTAACTGAACTGTAAAAGGATGCATAAAAGTTGCACTACGTGTTGCTCTGTTGGGAGCTGCGAAAGAAGGAATTATACTGGCCAACTCTTCTGAGCAGAAGCCGTGAAAATACCTATAGAAGAGCGACAGTGGCAAGAAGAGGAAGCCTTTCTGTGAGCGTTGGATCATTAATAAGACGAACGGCTCTTCTTTGAATGGAGTCCAGAATGCTAAGTGTTGTAGGGGACGCCATTCCCCAGACATGGGAACAATATTCTAAAGAGGGTCTGATTTGGGATACATACAGAGTGTACAGATTGGAAGAAGAGAAATATTTTCTGGCTCTGAAGAGAAATCCAATCTTTTTTGAAGCTGCCGAAGCTATGGATAAAATGTGTTTGTGCCAGTTGAGGTTATTCTCAAAAGTAACGCCGACAAGATTAAACGACTCTTTGTTCTGCAGAACTTGGCCGCTCATATGTAAGGGTTGAGCATTTGCAGACTTTTTTCGCGACAGCGAACATGACTGTGTTTTCGAGGCATTAAACTGAACACGATTTTTGGCGAACCAATCCAAAATAAGTTTGAGGTCTTGTGAAAGGGATATCTGCATTGACCTGCGCTTGTTTTTGAAATCAGGATTACACGGTGGTTTAGGAAATTGAACACTAGAGTGGAGGGTACTATCGTCAGCAAAACTATGAATGAGATTGATTGTGGAAGAGAGAAGATCGTTAATGTGTAGAAGAAACAGCGTGGGTGCCAGCACTGAGCCCTGGGGCACCCCAGCATTAATTTGGTAGAAGCTAGAGGAATGACCATCTATACTAACTGATATACGTCGATCAGAAAGGAAACTGGAAAGCCAAGAGCAAAGCTTAGGTGGAAGACCGTAAGAAGGAAGTTTGTTAAGAAGCCCATCATGCCAGACCTGATCGAAAGCTTTGGATATGTCAAGAGCAACGATCTGGGATTCACCAAGAAACTCAAGGGACTTGTTCCAGTTGTGTGAGACAAAGGAAAGAAGATCAGCTGTGGATCTACTGTGACGGAATCCATATTGTCTATCATGTAAGATCTTATGTTTTTCCAGATACTTTAAGAATTGGGAATTAATGAATTTTTCCATTACTTTGCAAAGAACTGAAAGAAGAGATATAGGTCTATAGTTGGAAGGGAGACTTTTGGATCCTTTTTTGGGGACAGGTTGCACACGTGCAGCTTTCCAACTCTCCGGGAAAATGCCCATGTCGTAAGAGATTCGAAAGAGGCGAGTTAAGATGGGTGCAAGCTCGGGAGCACATTTTTTTAAGACGATTGCTGGTATGCCATCCAGCCCAGACGATTTTTTAGTATTAAGAGAAGAAAGAATACGCTTAATCTGGTTGACTTTAAAAATTATTTCGGACATTTTATGAGAAACAGGGACAACTGTTGGAAGTGGAAGATTAATAGGAGGATCAAGCATAGAATTGGCAGCAAATTGTTTGGCAAATAGTTCGGCTTTTCCTTTGGAGGTAGAGACAATTCCATCTTCAGAGATTAGGGGTGGAAAAGAATTTGTGCAAAAGTTCTGACTAATATTTTTGGCAAAGGACCAGAAAGCTTTACTGCCATTTGAGCAAGAGAGAACTTTATCTTTTATTCGATTGTTAAAACGGTCTTTTGCTTCTGAGATAGTCTGATTATACTGATTTCTCGCTTCGATGCTACTGTCGATTTTGACTGGGCGTTTTGAAGAAACTTTTTGTCGGCTTGAATTTTTAAAAGTCTGGCTTTGTACAGGATTTAGAAAACCACGGTTTGTGATTTGAGTTATGGGGTTCTTTTTAGTGTGGGGAATATAGGTCTCAATGCCTAGTTGAATTGTTTCTGTAATTTGTTTACATATTTCGGAAGGATCGAAAGTAGAAAAGCAGGTAGGATCCCAAGGGTAGCTGGCAAAGAAATCTCTCAGACCATCCCAGTCGGCCGAATTGTAGTGCCAGACGGTTCGTGGCGGCATGCTTTCAGTTGCCTCAAAATGAGTGAAGCAAGATACGGCGACCAAACCATGGTCAGAGCGACCAAGGGGAGCAGTTACTGATGCTTGATAGAGTTCGGGGATGGAAGTAAGAAAGAGATCTAGGGGTTAGAATTATGGGTGGGGAACCCCAGGAAAGTAGGTAGGTTCCATAATTAGATTGGTGAGCGAGTTGCTGATTGCGAAATTTTCTGCTGCTCTGCCTTGTGTATCAGTTTTTGTGGATCCTAGCCAATCCTTATTATGAACATTAAAATCCCCGAGAACGATTACTTCCTCCAATGGAAACTGGGAAATAATATTGTCGATCTTTATTGAAAGGAAATCAAAGAGCTCGTTGTACGAATTGTCGGACGGGGACCGGTATTACAGCAGATTAATTTGGTGAAGATCTGAAAGAAAATTTAAGCCAAAAAATATCAGGCCTACCTGATTCGAGGTTAGAAACCCTAGCACAAGCCAGGTCGTTTTGGAACGTAAGCACAAACGCCGCCATGGGGTCGAAAAGATGAAATAAGTTCATAACCTGGGAAAAGGAGGTGGTTGGTTGCTGTTTTGGGACTTACTTGGGTTTCGGTGAGAAATAGTATGTGGGGTTTGGAGGGGTATTTTACCTCCGGATAACTTTACGTTCGGGTGTGCCATCGTCATTTTTTCCAAATTTTAGTAGAGTGGAAAAAAAAGAGAAAGAAAAAGAAAAAGAAAGAAGAGGAAGAAGGGAAACTAAAAGAGGATGAAGGACTCCCGGCCAGAACTCGAAACGTCCTGAGACTTCACGAGTCCTTTAAAGGGCAAGTGGGGTGGTACCGCCTCAGGCGAGGAAAGCTCCTCTACCACCTACTACTGTGTGATTTTCATTGACACATACTTGTTAGAAAAAAATTTAATGTTTAAATAAAATATTTTGCAGTTGTTTTTTAAATCATATTTTATTTAGTAAGCTTTAAATATTATCCTAATGGTGTTTTTTGGTAGGTTCGTTTAATTTGGTTAATCCTAGTACCAAAATTTATAAAAAGTAAGTGGTGTATGTATGGAGACTTTTTGGCTGACTGTATGTTTAAATTATTTTTTGTTCAAATTACGTTTTGTTTTGATTTAAGCTTCTCGTAGACAGAGCCGTATCTAGGTATGGCCGCGCCCTTGGCGGGACTTAACATTTGCGCCCCCCCCACACGCCGGGGTATTTGGGGTGTATGGAATATCCCCCCTACGAAAACAAGGAGTCCGGGAGTTTTTCTCCGGAAAGTTTACAAAATTAAAGTGCAAAATTGTAAATTTAAAGTTCTTTGATTCGAGATTTTCGTTTCTTTAAAAATAATTTTGGGGAAATTTTTGTCATATTCTATATTTTCTTTATATGAAATTATTAGCCTACTATTTGAAAGAGACATAATTTACATAAAGCAACTGTTTGTACCTGACAGAAAGAAGTGAAACGTAAATTAACTATACATCCTTATTTGCGGTTGATTAAACTTAGAATACAATTTCTTAACAATAAAATAGTTGTTACAAAAATACTGTGCATAGCAGACCTACTAAAATGTAACATTTATACTTTAATAAATAAAATAATATGCAACAAAAAAAGAACTAGTGCTGCCTCAATTCAAGATCTTTTCCCCCAGATATAGAAATTGATATATTATTTTATACATTTTTTAGTGTTAATCTATTAAAAATAATTAAATTAGGTGTCTAAGAAGTTTGTTATAAAATTGTTCTGTTGTAATTCATTTTATTGGATAATTTTCAATACAAAAAATAATAATAATGATTACGGTAATGACAACTGATTTTTTTCATAAAGCCGTTTTTCCCCTGGGTAGCTTCCCCTTGGCGATGATCTAAACCACCCTAAATAGGGCCCTGTCAGAAAGTTCTTACAATTTTTTTATTTTGACACAAAACTTTTAAGCAAATCATTGTAATGCGTTTCATTTATAATTAAACATTTTTTTTAATCACATATAGAAAAATGCTGTAGTGACATCTATGGTAGGTACCATAATTGTACGTTTTGTTTGCTTTACGTGTATTTCAGTGATAAGATTTTTTTGTTCTGTGAATGATATACTGCAAACTAATCTAGATTTTTTTTTCTGCTTTGAAGATCCTGGACAGGACATTAGAACGAAGTTATGAAATAGTTGTATTGTAAATGACCCCCTATACTTTTTTTAAAAAATAATGAGACCTTGAAAAAGATGAATGTTAAAAAAGATTCTTACATATATATATATATATATATATATATATATATATATATATATATATATATATATATATATATATATATATATATATATATATATATATATATATATATATTTTATATATATATATATATATATATATATATATATATATATATATATATATATATATATATATACACCTTCCAGTAAAATTTTGTGTCAAGGACACCCTTTTATATCAGCCACCTGTGTTATCGGCCACTTTAAAGCTAACAATTTTTTGATAGCAAATCTCGTATATAAAAACCGTGGAAGGTAATGGACACCCTTATAAAACAGCCACAGCCAGACAAAGCTCAATTTTTATAACGTATTTCAGGTCAATCAACCTTTTCATATTGGCCAGATATTCTTTGGGTTAATTTGTATTTTATTATTTTATAATTGTATTCTGCAAATTTTAAAGGTGAAAATATCCAACAATAATAGTTATGGCCAGGTTTAAATAGCATTAGTGGCTTGGGGGATTATATTTACATTTTATTTTTAGTTGTGTCTTAAATCAATAAGTATAAAGTTATCGTGTCCGAAATTCAAAAACTGATCGTTTGTCACTAGAGGAAAAAATTGGTGTTACCGCGAAAGGTCAGAAAGTACACTTTGGGTTCACGAAAACTGGCTAAAAAGCGTGGTGTTGGAAAATCCCAAATAAAAAAAATATTATCAGGGAAAAAAGCTAAAATTTCAACCTTTTGGTGTTAATTTTAAAACAAAAGGGGGAAAAGAAATTGGGAGGATTGGCATTGGATCAAGTCGTTTAACCCAATGTTGCCAAAGAGGTAAAAATGTTTCAATATCTGGACCCTTAATTTAACAAAAAGCACCTAGCCCGCAAGCAATTTAAAAGTGGAAATTTGTAGCCTGAATGGTGAACCATAATACTGCAAACTGCCACCCTTCTATAAAGGCCAATTTTTCTTAATTTTATGGTTTTTACTGTCAACATCCGGTATAATAAATCTGGAAAAAAGATGCGCTTTTTTCCCCAAACCAAACAGTAAAAATTAAAACAGAAATTAACGAACCTTATTTTAAAAACACCCCGGGGAATGTATCTTGTAAAAAATCGTTTCATTGACACTGACTTTCAATTAATTCCTGTGTTCAAGGTTGATCGACATCGAAATTGAACTAGGGGGCGGGGTTTTTATTACGGACACCTACAGAATTAAAACAACAAACCGGGCGTAACCCAAAAGGAAAGTGTTCATTATGTAATATCGACGTTTATGCATGCCATGCATTTAACTAATTGACTTTTAGTTTTGCTTTAGGGCATACTTTTTACTAAATTGTAGTCTAATTATCGTAATAATCAAAACTTTCCGGTCACTTTGGATTTTGATTTGATATAGGAAGGTTTTTTATACAAAATTAAATAGTATTTTTAATATTAAGCACTTTTTTCTCTTAGTAAAATTCTGATCATTAGACCAGTTTTAATTTTTTATGTGATCACAACAAGTAGGTATAAGTAGAGCATACAAACACGCCTTTAATAATGAAGCTAATTAGATTAATTATTTAAATTGGGCCCAAAAAAATTGGTAAATTTTAAGTTTACTTGTTGTTTTTTTATTAGAAAAATGTGCAAGTGGGTAATATGGTTTGTCTAGCACTAGCAGATTTCACAAAAATGCAAATTTAGGTGTATTAACATAATATCTATAGGCACATGGTAGTACGCCAGGTCGAATTCCGGCCTGACGCAAGCAATGTGTATGTTACACAAAACGTTGTAACCCTAATTTAACTTCGTTATCGTTTCACATAAAGGTATAAGATTTGGTATGTAAATTCAGCTAAGTATTCTTATTTGGGGTGTGTAAAAATTTAGAAAGTTATGTCAAGTCGTTTCAGGGACATTCGATTTGGAAAATCGCCCATTTTACAATTAATTTCAAATTCAATATCAAAATAAATTGCAAGAAATAATTTTATTATTTGTATGTAAATGAATATCTCCTTAAAAAAAGTGTAAATATGCAAAACCGATTCGCTGCGATGAAACGGGCCAACTTTTTTAAACTTTGAAAAGCCATATTTCGAAAACAATTAACTTTTGACCCATATGATCTGGGCTTTTTCGACTTGTTTTGAGCTCAACTACCGCCCATTAAAATCGTGAGCATCATACTTTTTACACCCTATTCACAGGGTGATTCACGTGGAGTGTCCTATTAAAAGTTCTGGAAACCAAAAAAAATAACTTTTTGAAATTTGGCATACGGCCATAACAGGTAATAAGCTACATTTTAAAAATATTTTGGCAATTGCAACGTTGCCATATCTAACCGAAACCAACGGCAACATTGTAATTTTAAATGGAACACCCTATTTTTTATTGCAAATTTAGATTCTACACAAAATTTCAAGTAAGTTCTATTAACATATTCCTATACCTATATCTACCGTTTTTAAGAAAATAATTAACACTATTTTTTTAAGGAAAATCATCAGTTTAAAAGGTTTAATATTTACATGCTAACCGAGCTGGATACTAGAATTTTTTTTTGGAGTTAGACAATGCATGTATTTAAAAGATCTACATGCTATTATAGCAATATATCCTACAGGGTGTCCCAAAAATTTGCATTTTTCCGATATTAAATAATGATTAAAACTCAATTTTTTTAATACAACATACTGTATTTTATCCCATTTTTAAATAAACCAATAATTTACCTACAAAATGTCCATACATCTTTCATACCCATCTGCCACGTTATATAAGCAAATTTTATTTTTTAACATTTATTCCTTATTAATCAAACAAAATAAATTATTTTTACCTTATATGTCAAATAGTTGTCAGGGAAATTTAAAATACAAACTTTAATGGCCTACCTAGGTAAATTATAAATTAAGAAGGCGGTGGTTTACTAGATAGTATTTAAAAAACAGGAAAAATTAAAATTTGTTTGTATTTAAAAAACGGTGGAGATGGGCATAGAAACATGTATGGACATTTTGTGGGTAAATTATTGGTCTATTAAAAATGGGATAAAATACAGTATGTTGTATTTGAAAACTGAGTTTTAATCATTATTTATTATCGGTAAAAATGCATTTTTTTGGGACACCCTGTAAGATATATTTATAATAGCATGTAGATCTTTTAAATACATGCATTGGCTAACCCATAAAAAATTTCTAGTATCCAGCGCGGTTGGGCACGTAAATATTAAACCTTTTTAACATGGTTATTTTCCTTAAAAAAAATAGTAATTAATTGTTTTCTTAAAAACGGTAAGATATAGGTATAGGAAGATGTTAATAAAACTTACTTAGAATTTTGTGTAGAAACCGAATATGCAATAAAAAACAGGGTGTTCCATTTAAAATTACAATGTTGCCGTTGGTTTCGGTTAGATCTGGCAACACTGCACTTGCCAAAATATTTTTAAAATGTAGCTTACTACCTGTTATGGCCGTGTGCCAAATTTCAAAAAGTTCTTTTTCTTGGTTTCCCAGAACCTTTAATAGGACACTCAACGTGAATCACCCTGTATACAGTATGTCCACGGATAGACATCCCAATAGGACAAATGGACCAAAAATTTCGTTTTCAAAAAAGTCATTCTTGATAAAAAGTTCTGCATCTTAAAAAAATGTAGCTTACGAGGAGAATTTTTGATTTTTTTTATACAGGGTACCCAAAAATTTAAAAAAATATGAAATACCATCAAAAATAAACTACCTTTATTTATCGTTTTAAAGTACAATGGCAAATAAAAAAAGGTTTTAAATCCTATTCAGTGCTTATATAAGAAACGTATTAAACAAAAACATTGCACAACAAAAAGAACTATCATTTATTCAAATACGCCTCCCCCGTGTTCGCCGCATTTTTCAACTTGCCGTCTAATGTGATCATAACTTTTTCTCACCTTCTAGAGGGAAATTATTTGTACGGACTGTAGAATCTTGTTTTAAAATATCAATATTATTTTCAATGGGTAGCTGAAAAGTTAATTGCTTTAAACAGCCCCAAAGGTACGCGTCAGAAATCGTGAGGTCAGGACTCCTTGCAGGCCTCATAACTGGACCGTACTGGCCAATCCATCTATCTCCAAATTTCATGTTAAGCCACTCTGTAACTTCGCGTGCACAATGCGCTGAGCACCCGTCTTGCTGAAAGCACATTTGTCCCCTGTACTGTAATGGCAGCTCATCATAGGTAAAAAAGGTAAAACTAGATACTGTTTAGTAAAAATAATACACGCATTAATACGATGCTGGAGCAGAAAAAATCCCGAACTCAGAACACCTGCTCATCCCATTCCTGCCCATTTCGTATTTTACGATAATAGGACCGTTTTTCTTGAAGAACACTTGCAACAGGAATTCATACATGGAAATGTTACAAACCTTTTTTTCGGATAAGTTGGATGAACTGCTATTACAGTACCTGGGACAAATGTAGCTTGGGTTCTTTATGTAAGCACTGAATGGGATTTAAAACCTTTTTTTATTTGCCATTTTACTTTAAAACGATAAATAAAGTTAGTTTATTCTTGATGGTATTTCATGTTTTTTTTTTTTTGGGTATCCTGTATATAAAAATCAAAAGTTCTCCTCGTAGACTATATTTTTTCGAGATGCAGAACTTTTTATCAAGAATGACTGTCGAAAAACAAAATTTTTGGTCCATTTGTCTTATTGGGATGTCTATCCGTGAACATACTGTATATATATATATATATATATATATATATATATATATATATATATATATATATATATATATATATATATATATATATATATATATTCAATTAAATAATTTTTAATTGCAATTAATATTGATCTTCAACTTCATTAGCTTAGTTTTTTAATCAGCACATTTTTTAGTTAAATCTGACAAACAAACAGGTCAGTTGATCCAACCACTTTGTCCAATCCATTTATTTTGAAGTATTTAATCTAAATAATAACTAGGGCATATTGTGTTGCAGCTGTGTTACCTTAATTACAAAACCAGCTTATCAACCCTGAACCCTGATATATGGATGTAGCAGGATGCGTTACAGACCCGTATTTGTTTATGTCAAATATTGAAAAAGATAAAATGGAAAATATTGAATCCGTTCTGCTTGCTTTAAGTGACACCTACAATATTAAAGCGGCTGCGAAACTCATTTTAAAAAAGAGCAAGAAAGTGTTTTGAAGGTCGAATAAAC
Source organism: Listronotus oregonensis (assembly GCA_019359885.1). Taxonomy (NCBI): domain Eukaryota; kingdom Metazoa; phylum Arthropoda; class Insecta; order Coleoptera; family Curculionidae; genus Listronotus; species Listronotus oregonensis. The sequence continues at coordinate 15,059 of JAHBCN010013837.1, forward strand.
AATAAATAACTTAAAATAAGGTTGTAAGAGATTTTTTAAATTAACCAGCAGACCAACCCTTTTTTTACACAAACCTAGTATTTATATTTTAAAATAAAAATTACATTATTCCATTTAAAATGCTAGAGTTACCTCGCACCCCTTAAAAGGGTCTAAAGAAAAAAATGTTAATAATAACGTACTTACTACGTCACCATAATTTCATAAAAATGTTTGAAACCAATTTGGACTTATCACGTCGTAACACTTTAAAAAACACACCTTGCAGATAAAACAGTTTCTAAATAACAACTTGTTTAAAATTAAAGATATAAAATCATTATAATTTTTCCAAAATTAAATTGTAGTTTGCTTTATTATAAGGTATATCCACAGGTTTAACCCACCATTAACCTTTCGAAAAAGAAGGTTAAAGAGATAACAACCGTCTGTGAAGTTGACAGATTTATCATTTATTTAGAATTTTCCAAACGAATGTATTTTGTCAGACAAAAATAATAAAGCTGTTATTGAAAAGCTGTTTTGTTCTTGTTTAGTTTAGTGGAAAACGAGATAAAAAATTAAATTAGAAGGTTTTAAGATTGCCTAAAAATTATACAAAAAAAAAAGTTAAGTTATTTAAAAATAATTTTACTTTTATCCATGTAAGTAATTTATTAAACGGTATCGTTATTAGCAATTAAATAAGTTATATAGGGTTGGCAAAAAAACGAAACAACGTAGATTTAAAACAGTTGTTATTAAAAAAAACGCTCGAACCCGTCAATTTTATTTTCTAGGAAAAACATTTTGCAAATATTTTTAATTTTGTCACTTTCATCTCCTAGGAGCGGCAACTTTTACTCCAAAAATGTTAAATGGAATAAGAGATCAAATGATACCTCCTTTTAAATGCCGTTTAATCCTTTCTTTAAAGCCTCTTAATCTCTTAAATTTAAGTCAGTGGTTTTCCCGAAAATTACTTTTAATAAAAAGTTTTTTTAAATTAAAAGTTATAGCGTTTTTATTATTTTTTACGTTTTTGGTTTTAAATAATGCTAATTTTTTAAAGTGATAACCTTTTAATAGAACCCTCGAGTAAAACTAGTTTTTTGCACATTTAAAATTTTTGATGTCCCCTGTTCAAAATAACTTACCTGTTACCGCAGGTGTTCAAAATAATGGTCTGCAGTTTCCATACACGAGTAGTAAAAAACGAGTAGTAACGATTTTATTCAGAATGAGGTCGCAATTAGGGATTTTGGTTGAGTACAGGAAATCTTACTTTTACGATGGTCCCACAAAAAAAGTCTAGCGGATTTAAATCTGGTGACCTTGCAGGCCAAACCATTACACCTCTTTGCCCAATCCACCTTTTTTTAAATACTGACGAATAGCTAGAGTAAAATGTAGAGAAGCTCCATCTTGCTGAAAAGTTAACTTCTTTGCATTATTATGGTTATTTGTTTTATAATTTCGGTTAATGCGAAATAAACAAAATGTTCCCAGAGCGATAGAGATTGACATTAGTAAAACAAACAGATAATATTCTATTTTAAACCAGATATAAAAAATGAAATTTTACTATGTGTAGGAAAAAGTGCAGGTAAACGAGACACCGATGGGTATTACCGTTCTACAATTATTTATTTATTATTTAGCGCCAAAAAAAAAATTGAATGTGCCATTGTAAATGTAAAGAAGAGTATAAATATAATATAAAAAAACTGCATAATAAAGCCCAAAAGTATCAGACACAAAAGGAAACATGCAATGAAAATGAAAAATTGATATGGACTATTTTTGTAACGCATTTTCTAAAAAACCACTGACCCAAATTTAAAAAATTAGGAGTCAATAAAAAGAGGATTACTACCTTAACCTAAGGTATCATTTAATCCCTTATCCAATCTAATATTGTTAAAGAATTGAGAATCTTTACCAAATGTTTTTTTTTTCTGAAAAAAAATTGACGGGTGGAAGAAAGGAAGATTTTTTTAAACTCACAGCAACTGTTTCCAATCGACGTTGTTTTGTACTTTTTGGTCCGCCTAATAAACACATTTTTAAAATGCCATTTTAAATTCCAAGACAAAAAGTGGCAGTGGTAATTTGCCTTGCCGCATTTTAAGGCGTGCCCAAATTTGCACAGCAACCTATTAGCTTATTGTGCTTCCCTTTTTTGTTATAAAAGTCCTCTTCCCTTTATCGGGTCTACTAGATTTCTATCAAGATGTTTATGCAGAAAAGGAATTCCGCTCAAACAGCATATGTCGTTTGTGTGTTAATGTGCATTTATGTTGTATATTATGTGTAAAGCTGTTTTCGCTACCCCCCGGCAAAGCCTGGACGTTGTGGTACCTTTATGTATACCAATTTCTTTGGATGGCAGTGGCCTATCAAAAGTCCTACTACTTGTCCTAACTGAGTGCTCCATAAAGGGAGGACCTCAGCTGTTGGTTTCGTGGAAGGGTCGCCTGGCATTGCCTTCATATATTTTTTAAGAAGTAGCTTTTAACCGATGTTTTTGAATTCATCTGCATATTGTTTTTTTTTACCACCCGAAGAGAGGACTGACCATGGGCCGTTGAAATTATTCCTGTATGTCCAGGAACCCAGAAAAATTCTAGTCCATTATGTCATTTATTCATTTTTTTCTAGCGGTATGACGTTTTAACTTATGGTTCCATTTTTTTTAATTTATGGAACTATTATCAGTCTAGTAAATTCATCGTCCCACATATTATTATAGACTTTTCGAATAGGTGTGTATTAGTACATTAGTATACAATTTTTAAATATAATTCTTAAACTAGGACAGCTACTCATTTCAACGATAAAAATATTATTAATAAATGTATTGACAATCTAAACATAAAATTGATGTATTATTTTTAAATGTTATTAACCGTCCCCGTAAGTATCAGAAGTTAAAAAATAAATTACGTCTATACCGCAAAACATGAAATGTTACGATTATTTTTATGTCTTTATTTATGTGCCGAACGAAAAAGTTAGAATTATCGAAAAATTTAGCTCCAAAAAGAGAAGCAATAATGTCTTGTAATTCTCTGGCATGTTATTGGGTTGGTTTTCAATAAATTAGAAGAACATTTCAGACTCGAATATTTTCTTCGAAAAAAAACATATTATTACTGTATGAGGGCAACAAATTTATTTGATTTATTACGACGTGTTTTCTAGAAGCTTTTTTAAGAAGTAGCTTTTAACCGGCCAAGTAAATAAATATATATATATATATATATATATATATATATATATATATATATATATATATATATATATATATATATATATATATATATATATATATATATATATATATATATATATAAATGTACAAGATGTGAAAGAGGATTTTTCAAAATTAGGTTTTTTTTATTCACAAACATTTATTAACATGTTTTTAAATTAACATGATAAACTTAAAGGCCTTTGAGATATTCTAGTTTTAAACTTGCATAGCACGAAAAGGGTTATATTTAAAATTAATACCAATCTTTACAAAAATCCAGGAAAGGGGGATAAAATGAAAGTATTTGAGCAAGCGGTGGATAATTTAGGATATTTTTTTGTAAAAATTATAATTGTTTTTAATTTTTAATGTTACAGTTTCAGTACCACGCAAGTTTAAAATTAGAATATCTAGAAAAACGTTAAGTTTACCGAATTAATTTAAAAGCACCTTTTTTTGTAAAATTAAGCAGAAAATTAAATATCAAATTATCAATAATCTTCATATCAAAAAAATTAGGGCGAAATAATGGTAAAAAAAGTAATAAAACTTTCCAAAGCTACGCCACTGGGCCATAATAGTAAAAAAAGTTTATCATTAGAAGGTGTATCTTAGTCAGTGTTCTAACTGTGTTAAGTTTTATTTAAATTAAAAAACCCATTTTGCAAATATAAGAAAACACCTATACCTAATGTTTTTTCTTTTACAACTTTTGTTTCAAAAATGGAGCCGTTTTAGACTTATGCTTATATAACATTTTTGCCTTATTTCTGGCCAAGGAACCTCCCATTAAGCGATGACATTTATATTTTTTGAATCACCCTGTATATGCAGAGTGTTCGAAAAATGCACGGTCAAGTTTCAGAAGGTGATTCCTCATTAAATAATAAAAAAAAATCTGTTAATATGGATTCGAATAGACATAGTTTCTAAAATAGAGGATGTTAAACTTATAAAAAGATAAGTTTGATTTGCAATTAACCTAAATAAAGTGTAGAGGTATTTTTTTAATAGCCAGTATTATTTCTATTAATAAGTGCCTAATTTGGGAAAATTTAATTCAAATTATGAGGTCCAGTGGCGTCTTAGGGGACACCTTATCGAAAATATTTGCTAACAAAATGTACGCCACTGTCTTTTTTTGCAATTTTTATATTTTCTTTAGATTAAGCAAGTAAAAAAAAATTTTTGGTGTTTTAATAATTTCTCCTATCTTGCTTCGTCTTCTCCAAAAAAATAAAATGTTTTGTCAGAGATTTTTACGGGTGTTTAGGTCGTTGAAAGAAACAAGCAAATAAGATAGGACATTTATTGCATTCATTTATTACGAACTATTTTTTGGATTATGCGTCAGACATGCAAGAAGAGACCGCTTCGGTCCAGGTCCTAGAACATAGACCTGTGCACAGATCGAATGACCCTTACGTATTTCTATTTTGATTAATTTTAATGATAAATATTGTTTAATTTACATTTGAGGTTAATTTTTTAAATATCTTAAAAACGATAACCGACTTGTCAAATATCTTTTTTTTTTTATTTTAAAGGGCTTTTTTAGTTTTTTTTTAAGTGATCTGCATGTTCGTACGGATCAATCGATTTATAGATTTTGTTGGTGCACAAGTCGATAGCTTGGGATCTGTAGTAAATAAAATAATAGGTAATATGAACCCGATTATATTATTTGTACATAAAAATTTTATGAACTTAAATAGCGTTTAGCATGATAAGATTTAAATTGCAATTTTCAAACTTTACCAGAATGCTTAGAAGCAAAACATCATACAATTGAGGTAAAAATTGTATGGTCAAGGTTAGGTTTTTTTGGTTTACGGCCACCTATACTAGATTTGTAATAATCTCATGTACATTACGTCTACTTAAAGCATACAAAGGTCGCCGTACCTAAAGACTCTGGTCCGCGGATTAACAGTCAAGAGTTTCGAGCTGGGGTCGGTAAAAGGCTACCCCATGTGGAGGCAAGGGTATGCCCATACTAAATTAGGAGGATTGAGATTACCGGCTTTTTAGTAAAGTGTCCACTAAGGCAAAAGGCCCAATGTCCCACGGTATAATGTACCAAAAGTGGTAGAGTGACATTATACATTACCCCAATATTTCGTCACAATATTTTGTTTCGTTAACTTTAAAATTCTGAAAAAAAACCACGTCGTGGATAAACACCCAAGTAGTAATTATACCCAATAGTTATAACTATTTATTACCTCGGCAACACTGTTACGTGCAAACTTCCATGATATAATCTTCTTGACAAAATGGTGACCCTAAATACTTTAATATAGTACAATGAATAACACTGTTGCAAATTTACCGAAAACTTTCCCTAAATGTTACTTTAGCAGCTACCCATATCAGATAATATAAGTAAAAATCCTAAAGTGTTTTTCTTTACTTTATTTGTTCCTAATTATACACTTTTATTAAGTAAATGCTAACCCAAAATATTATTATTTTGTCACAAAGTTGCGTAAAAGCACGAAAACATAAAAAAAATTATTCAATATTTCAAATAAAATTTTCCTTTATCCTTATTTACACATTTTTATTGTAATATGGAGCTTTCTTCTAAACTGCGCAGCAATTTCCCAATTTTTATTTATTTGGCTTTATATTTACATCGCTAGGCAGTAAAATTGTCGCATCAAATTTATACCAAAGAGAATATTAAAAGAGTTTTTTTTATTTTACGTATTATATTCAACATAAAGAAAATTCCAGCATATATAAAATGTCAGAAAAATATGTTTAAAGAAAAATAGAATGATAAAATTGCGTAAAATAATACCGGTATATGCTTTATAAAATGCATTTATTTTATCTTCTCAAAGTGCTTACCTTATGAAGAAGTCCTGTCTTATATTTGTGTCTTTGTCTGCAATGTTAAATTTTTCCTACGTTGCTATTAGTTTAAGGGCTATTTGTAAGCAAAAAACGTGTGTGTATAATAAGGTGAATTTTAGTTTTTTTGTCTTCCATCTATCTATCTATTTTATCATGGTGAGTTCCCTCGCTGGGGCCCTGAGCACTGAGGCCCAAGCCCATTATGCTCTACACCAACCCTTAAGCATACACAGATTCCGTCACCCTGTATACTGTCCCTTATGTATGCATTCCTTTTACACTGATATGGTGCTGTCGTTTTGCTTACTAGAGCCTCAATTTCCTCACTAGTGATGCGAGTCCTGTTAGTGGTAGGAATCATATGTCATTTAGGTCCAGCCATGCCGTACCCAGACATTTCCCCCTGATGTGCCCTAGTGCTGGGCAATCTCTAAGTACATGTATGGCGTCCTCTCTTCCCTCTCCACACCATCTACATGTACTTGTCTCCCTTTTTCCTATCTTGTTGAGATAGTGTCTGTTTCTACAATGACCTGTCAGTATGGCTGTTAGGTTTCTCATTTGCACCCTATTGAAGTCCTTTATGTTCATCGGTAGTTTCTTCCATAGTTCTTCCCCAAACATAGCCTTTGATTGTCTGTCTTTTGTCTTTTTTCAGTTCTCATCAAACAGTTTCTCTATCCATGTTGCTATCTCTGTCATATCCGTGTTGTAAGAGATTCCCACGGTATATTTAGGTCCATTGTCCTCAGCTCCCAAATTGGCGAGTTTGTCAGCCATTTCATTCCCCGGGATCCCTTTGTGTTTAGGGACCCATTGCAGGGTGACTCTGGCGGTTTTCGTTAGTTTATTAATTGCTTTTCGACATCTATGCGTAAGTTCTGATCTGTGCACTGTATTTGTTAGCGCCCCGATCGCTGCCTTACTGTCAGTACATATAGTTTTTTTTCCCTGTATCTTCTATTAAGGCAGCATTCTATGGCTTTGGTTATTGCCATAACTTCCGCCTGAAATACGGTTGCATATTTTCCCATTGTTCCACAGAACTTGTAGTTCGTCCTTTCTACATAGAAACCGAAGCCTGTGCGGCCTCCTTTCCTCGAGCCATCTGTTAAGAAAAAAAAATAGACAACCAGTTATTTGAAAACAAACCCAAAAAAAATGCAGACCCATAACTTTTTTTCACGAAAATTGGGTGTATATATTGCTTCTCAAAAAACGAATCTGTTATTATGTTCTTTAAATGGTTTTTGGTAAGTCTTTAGGATTTGTAGTAACTGAGATATGAATTTTCAAACTTGTCTACCCACATGGTTTCTCTAATTTTTAATGTTTTTCTTTAGACTTTGTCATATAACTTTTTTTCTTTGAATTTTGGTGAACAAGAAAGCCTATTTTGCGATCTTTAAAACGCTGTCCGGTAAAGTATAAAATATTTAATAGTTTCCGAAATATTACATTTCAAAGTTAAGGAAGTAGTTCATATTCCGCGGTGTATAAAATAAAATTTTGTCTTTTACCACATAAGTTGTTTTATTGACGAATCATAAACCTCAGGGAGAAAGGGACATGTTTCTACCATAGAGATGGTCATCATCAGCCTAAATACAATATAACTTATATTACAAAAGGCCAACTATTACAAGAAAAAATGACCGGTGTGGGTTAGTTTTATTTAACAAAACACCTAAGAATTTGAAAAATATCTTTATGGATCTTTCAACCTGTAGACTACTTTCTGAGATACTTTATAAATACTAAATTTTGTATTCTTTATACCCTGATTTAGCCTGCTTTAAAAAAATATTATTGTGTGCATAACAGAAGCTATCTCCTATGCATAGTATAAATCCCTATCCAACAGTCCTTTGTAGTCGATTTCACTTATTTTCCCCAAAAGTATCTCTAAACTATAAATTTTTCTATCTTTGGAGGCCTTTTACATTAAACCCTCATAAGTTCCTTCGTATTAATAAGTTACCTATTACTTTTCTTCTGATATTTTTAAGAGATAAGTACTCTTACTTCAAACTTCATGCACTCTTTATCCATCCGCCGTACTACGCAATCGGAAGCAACGTCGCATCGATACACCAAATTTAAAAGAACCTAAATAAAATATAATATTTTTAATGCGGCTATACGAAAATTGTGGTAGTGGGAATTTCTTAGTCGCCGCCCACCCTCTCCGCGTCCTTTCGCCCGACCCCTGAACGCGACCTGTCGGGTGTAGCGTAAATGCATTCTTAAATTAAAAAAGATCCTATGTCTCATCGCATTATATTGACCTGCAACGACTATTTAAAAATGTGTATATTCAGATTAATTGAACTTACTTCTTGATTAGAATATGAAAAAAAAAAAAAGTGACCAGTGCAAAAGTTATTAAAAATGTAAAAAAACTACTTAAACTAAGCTAATATTACCCTTATAGACTGGCAAGAGACCAATATAAAAAATATAGTTACTTGTAATACCAATGCATACAACTTTAAAATACCAAAAAACTGAAACCCCAATTGATCTCATCCAAACAGGTCAAAAAATTTTTTTTCATTGGTGAAATATGTATTTATCCTATTTCTGAATATCACTGGAAATTTAGCATTTTTTTATTTAGATGGTG